>JAGFPH010021527.1:2809-13275 GCA_018207615.1 Philaenus spumarius | reverse complement strand
GGGGGGGGGGGGGACTAAGCTCAGGTCAGAATATATATATATTCAACAAATCCTAAACGGATGAAAGTTCTTTAACCTATTACAAAGTCTGAAACATTATATATTTTTTTAAAGTGAATGGTGATGGGCTTGAGTCAGACAATAGTGCAATATAAACATTCTTTCAGCAAGATCACCCCGCACTGACCTTGAGTGACAGTCTAGCCAGCGCCCCAGCGCGCTGCCTTTTAGGGCCACGTTATACGAGCGCTGATAGCGCCGCGTTTTCAACGTCGCGTTGATGTCAGTTAATTGGGTAAATGGAACTACTGTGGGCCATGTTATACGAACGCTATCAACGCTAACGAATTTAGGTTACCCGGCGTTAAGCGTTGCCAACGCGGAATGACGCGGTCGCTATCAAGGCCGAACAAAGTTATAAGGAGCGCAGCTACCAAAGAGGCCGCAGTAGAATAACTACTAGAAAGTAGTTCTTTTTTTTATTTCAAGTGATTATTGTGTACTTCAAAATGTACACGAGTGAGCTGAGTCGACACTGACGGAGTCGATTTTTTCCACGCTCTGACAGCATACCGGATCGGGTCTATTCGGCTCCGCTCCACGCGGGTTGGGTATAGATATAGCCACAGGTCAAAACCAGAAAGAACGTTCGATCTCTTCCACTGTTCGTCCACGATAATTTTGCAATTCATGGTAGTTGTGGTGATGTGGAATTCGCGCGCATCCTTCCGACACATGTCGGAACGGTGCGGGTCTGTTAGATTTATCCACTGCTACGGATTTCCGTGACGGACCGGGTCGGCTCGACTAAGCTCAGCTGAAGCTTGATACACGATTTGAAAGCACTGGGTGTGTACCATACCGTCTAGCTCTCCTGATTCACAATTCCTCATATGTTCCTATTATTTGTAAAACACCTAGGCAGAATGACTGAATGGTTTCCATTTTGGAAGTGAAGGACGCAACATTGACAAAGCTTCAAAAACGCTTTGTATAACATGGGACCTACGTTACTAACGTCGAGCTTTCAACATCCCGTATAACTTGGGAATTTAAAGCCCGGTTTTCGACATTATCAACGCGGCGCTAATCAGCGCTCGCATACCGTCAAACTCATGAACCAGACCGCCGAGACTCAAACATCACTGTAAGAAAATCATGATTGCGTAGGGTAAGAATCATATTTATTTAAAAAAGAACGATTATTTTTTCGTGACCACATCACGAAATTAATCATAAATAATATAATTTTTAATTGTATATCGACTACGTATTCAACGATCGATTAGTTTAAAATACAATCCACATTACTAAAAAGACCTTCTGGGGGGGGGGGGACAGGTCCCGTTGTATGAGGAAATATACTCTTCTAAACATCTTTCAGACATCAAAAGGTAAAATAAACATTGCTATAGATATCTGGTGATACCGGCGATGGTCGTAAACTATGTATTTTTTTCTAGTTTGCCAAAAGACATGCTTGGAATCTATCCTCGCTCTACTCTGTTTATTTATTTAGTTTATTCATTGATAATTTACGAATTATCTTTTTATTCCTGTGGTTACTTTATAACATTTTTACTAAATTGGTTAATGTTGGTTTACTAAAACAGGTGAATAATTGTTATTTACATGTGTATCCTATTCATTTCTATATCATTGTTATGTTACTTAAAGTTGGACCTTTCTAAAGGAAACTATGTGTTACTGCTCAAATATTTTATTTTAATGTAGCAATCGTAGCTCTCAAATTAAAATAAATATATAATAATATAATGTGATAATATTATGTGATATATCATCTTAGGTAAGTTATCTATGTTTATTAGTTCTTGTGCAACAAAACCAACATCATTCCTACTCTTAAGGAAATTAGTTGTTTTGGAACAACCATAGAATGTTAGTATCAAACTGGTGTGAAAGTCATTGCTGCTTGCAACACTGTTTATCATCGTTTATTTCAAAATTAACATAGTACATTTTGTAGAATTTTGTACTGTTATTAAATTATTTTGTGCGTTTGGGTAAAAGTAGTTGTTTCTGCAGTATTTTAAATTATTTGTTTATAGATAGTATGAACTCATTTATTGTTTTAATTAATCTTTAGTTTACTGATACTATAGTATTTTCATATAATTTTAGTATAGTATATATGGCTGATTAGGGCAATAACTTTTGTCTGTAACTAAATTGGTATAAAATGTACTTACACTTATATCTCATGTTAAATGTTTATACTTTATAATAAACTGAAAAAGTAACTCTAAATTTTACATAAAAAAGAGAAATATAAGTCACTTATTTTATAATCATACAGGGAAATAGCCAAAAAGATATCAGAATGTAGAAAAAATCCCTTAGTTATTGAAATAATAAATTAATTATCGTTAATGGGTAATAAACTGTATCGACTTTTTCATGTCGCCTGCAATAACTAAAATTACTACTAAACTGTACTGACACCGACTACTGAATTGAATATTATTGAGCGCCATATTGCCTGTTGTGAAGGGTCATCTTTAACTTGTTTGCACGTGGTTTTGCGGTTTATTGAAGTTGTTCCTTAAAAGTTTTACTGTAATTAATAAAGTATCGTATTTTATTGTATCACCAATTGCACCACACAATAATTACTTCTTCAGAATTTAAAGTAGACTGGTAAGTTGCTGTTATGTTATAATAAACGAATTAGTAACCCTTAGAGTTCATTTACCCTTGAAATCTCACTAAAATTGTATATTTTATTTAAAATTTGTTATTTTCACCTATTACTTTACGATAAATTGAATTTAATTTAGAGAATATATTTTTATTACTGTCAACTTATAAATTTTCTTCTATGTTTCTAATTTACAGTGGTAGCCTTGGAGCAAAATTGATTTTTGACAGTTTGACATTTTAAGCCTAATGTAGGCCTAGCTTACAACTTACAATACTGTAGCTAGAATACGTCACAATAGTTAAACTTTTTTAATTGTTGATTTTACCTTTTGTTCATTGTAGGTTATGGAATTTTCTTATCTTAATTAATTGAAATGTCTACAAACACAGACTACATGACCATTCCTGACAAGAACAGAAGTGTAATATTTTTGTTATGAGGAAAAAATAGTATATTGGAGCCTACTTATTTGAATACTGAAGTTATACATTTTCAGATAGCCTATGTCAAATAATTATCCAATCTTACTGTATCTAGTTAAAGGCTATGGGCTAGTTTTTTTTTTAATTGCCATGATTAGGAATTAGGATTGAGTTAAGTCTGGTATGCGAGGTTATTTGGCAAAATTAAAGTATACTCCACTCTTTTGTGATCACACCAGCTGATGACTTTTTTTAGGAAACTTAGTACTAAAAGAACTATTATGTCAACAAACTGGCAACATATGGTGGTTCCTGTAAAATAGTTCATGCTTTTTTTGTCATTTTTAGGTTGGCACAGTTTAGATTCTTAGGTGGCATAAATGCCTATTGTAATCTCACTGGTTGTTTATTTTATCATAATTATTAATAAGTTCTATGAGGGCATTTCTGGAAATGTTGCATAACGTACTTGGGATTTTAGTTAATAATAGTAATGGACCTAACCAGTTACTACGACTTAAAGCAGTATCCCTAGGCCTACTTAACTAGATCAGTTTAGATCTAGAATGGGTACACCTAAAGTGCAGCCATCAAATTATTTAATAATGTGTTGTGAAAAATGATTCTAAATAGGCCTACAATATTTTACAGGCAAGAATTTTATAGGCTAGTTATTTGTTTCGCTTCCTATTTTATAGTCTATTTAGTGTTGTCTGGCCAGGAGGCAAACCTTTCACAAAATTTGAATTTATTTTCTGTTGAGAACAACTAGGCTACACTTATTTGTTTAAATTTGTTTTTTTTCTATCATAAGCCTATCCATGTCCTTGTTAAAATGTATGCCATTTTGTGAGTGCTTTTTCAAACACTACATAATATTAAATTTTAACCCCACATAGTTCACATATAATTCTATGTCCATTCGGACATTGGTCATAGTTTTACTTGTTAGCTGACAGAACACATAGCCTATTCAGTTTAGATAACTTTAAAAAATATTTGTTATTAAGTTTGTTATATATGAAGTTTTGTCTTATAACTTGTCAAAATTTATTTAAGATGAAACAAGATTTTTTAAATTTATTTAGTTGGAAAACGAACAAACTGTGAGGATAGATCAATTTAGGTTGGTCTCTAAACATAGCCTACTTGAAGAAACTGGGATCTAGAACTTGAATTTTCTGCTATTCTGCTAAATTGTCCAATATTCTAATGGTAGACAAATTTGGAATTATGTTGAGGCAGACTTATAAATGAACATTTAAGTTATAGGCTAGCCTATATATACATAACTTTATTTCTTCTACGCTGGAACCATATTACAAACAACTTTTTTCCAGTTGTCACATTTCCAGCCATCAAACTTGCCTTCATATCAATTGAATATAAGCTGCCTAGAAGTATAGGGTTTAACCCTAGAATCCCAACGCTTATAAAAGTTTCATTATTCGTAACGCTTAGTCTACGATACGACGTGTAAAATAAATTAATAAATACTTAAAACGAATAAAGTAATTCGTTGTATTAGCACTTTAACAACACAAATGATATGTAAGACATACAACTAGCACAGTTTGTACGCTACAAATTTGCTACGGGAATTTGTTTTTTTCTCGCTATGATTCATAATTAATTGTTATATTTTCTCTCATTTTCTTCACGAAAGTGAATTATAACATGTATTTTCAATTAGTTTGGTATTTATTGTTCACTGGTTGCCCGTCAATCGCCCCTGTACGGTATGTGTGATGAATTAATTAAATCAATAAAAAGTTAAAAAATTCAGAGTGAAGAGCGTCTTCTTTTTCAACCGCTAAATCTACAGACTGGTAAATCACAGTCTTAGGTGGATGTTTGCAGATCACCCAGATACGTCTAATATGCGAATCCATAGATCGGGATAGTTTTTATTTATTGTTTTTAGGGGTTGTTATCACATTTTCATCCCTAGCAGCACACGCAGGGCCAGATTTAGCATTTTTGCGCCCCTAGGCCAAATAATCTTTTCCGCCTCCTAGTCTGGTTAAAGTTACTTCCCCAAAAACCTTTTTTTAAAAATTGTATTAACTTAGGAAAACTATATAACTAACATATAGGAAGGCCTATGGCCTATATGTTAATTGCTTAAACACCACTCCACGATGCAATTTTATCATTGCAAGTTTTTTTTGAGTAATTTACTTGGTTCTGGGCTTAACAAAATGCCGTCTTAAAACACTTTTAGTAATTTTATGTATTAAATAGTGCGCTCACGTTTGTGGGACTGAAACAAAACGATCCTATGTTAATAACTTAAGGATTTGTTCAATTTAGTCATTTGGGCAAATAAATAAAAAAACTCTGTAATTTACATTATAAAATAGGTTTAGTCTCAGAAACACAGCTTATATGAAGTATTTTAATGGCTATTTACATGAAAATATGTTAAGTTATGGCTATTTATTTTTATTTCTAGATATTTTTTTAAATATTTTTTTTCTCTCAGCCGTGCGCCCCCTGGGAGCTTGCGCCCATAGGCCCGGGCCTTGGGAAATCCGGCCCTGAGCACACATAACAAAATGTAAAACTCATTTAATTTTTATATGTGTTTTGTTAGAAATAAATGTACCAAATTTCAGCTTTAAGGAAAGTAAACAAACAACTTTTATTGTTTTAGGGGATGTTTCAACCCTTAAAGGCCAAATATTTTAAAATCCTATCTTAATGCGCTCCTAGAGCCTATGACAAATACGTGTCCTACCAAATTTCACGTTCCTAGGAGGTAGGGTTTTTGAGATATGCAACAAACCATATTTATTGTTTTAGGGGTTGTTTTAACACTTACAGGCCTAATATTTTAAAATCCTTTCTTAGTGCGTCTCTAGACGCTATGACAAATACGTGTACCAATGTTCACGTTCCTAGGAGGTAGGGTTTTTGTGATATATAACAAACAATATTTATTGTTTTAGGGGTTGTTTCATCCCTTACAGGCCAAATAATTTAAAATCCTTTCTTAGTGCGCTTCTAGTGCCAATATGTGTAGGCTACAAAACTTCAAGTTCCTAGGTGGAATGGTTTTTGAGATACTGTGATTAGTTAGTTAGTCAGTCAGTGAGTGAGTGAGTGAGTGGGTTTTGGATTATATATATATCGAATTAATTAAAACTTGTTCTGAAGACGTTTTGTATAACATAGGCCTATTTTATTAAACTCATTTTTTGAAGGGAATCTTTAAAAAGCTATAAAAACCTTTGATTCTAGTTAAGTTGTAACAAGAAGGTTGACTTCAAATATAATTTATCAACATAAATGTTATGAAATAGGACCTTGAGTGACAAAACATACTAACTACTTAACTCCTGTAAGGATATTCAAAAAAATATTTTGCTTGATGTATTGATGTGGTAAAATTATTGCAAAGTTATTAGGTACATAAGATTTGTATAATTTCAGTCATTTATCAAATTTATGTTTGGTAGTTGAGTTTTATAGCATAGTAATTAATTTAATCTCTTACTCTTGTCTGTTTACAGTTTAGTTGATAGCATGGGCAGGCATTGTCCGATGCTATTTAAACGGAGATCTTACGCTAGTAGCCCACATAAAAACATCACAACCTCATAAAACTCATTTAAACTAGTTATTAGGAATATGTAATGGGGTTTACTTAAACATGAGGTAGGCCTAAGTTACTAAAATGAAGAAATTTGGATCTTAAATTAAACACTGAGATAAGGATATTAGTAATTCAATGTTGTTGTGAATAGGAGCCGATGTAATTAGGTCAGGTTGTAGCACGGCAAGTCTCCGTTAGGCCCATGCTATCAACTAAACTGTAAACGGGCAATAGTAGTAACTTATTAAAAAACCATAGTCTTGTGTTATTTTTATCATGTAAAATTTGTTGTGTTTAATTAAGCTCATTTCAAGGACGTTAAATGCCATTTTCCTGTGTTTGCTATTCATAAACAACAGCAGCTGTGCTCTAGTCTCGGGTAAACTGGGTTTAATAGATCTGTAAAGACCAGAAAATTACATTTACAAACCAAAACATATGTTTATATTGTTTTAAAGAAAATATATTTTGTTTAATTTTTTGTAATATACATTTTAAATTTCCTTCTATTTTTAGACAAACTGATTTTGAAGTATGAATTTAAAAATCTATAAAGTAGGCCTATATATAGTACTTATTTGAAAGTAAGCCTAGTAGTATTATCTCTTAATGGCACGATACCTAGTAGTATTATCTCTTAATGCCTCATTTGGTATCCTCACTGTAGTCAGAGCAAGAGATTATAATATGGTACCTTGCGTATTTACGACATAAGTTTTTAATATAATTTTGCAGCGAATATAGTTATTTAAGTTATTTTTTAGTTTTTTATCGTGCTGAAACAAAATTCAGTTTAGTTAAAGTAGACAAAGAAAATGTGTTGTTTTAAAAAACAATTTGTATGTTGATCTTTTTATTTTTTGTTAATGTGAGATTGATTGCTTGAACAAAAGTAAATGGGACAGTTATAATGTATAAACTGAAAAACACATGTAAAATAAAAGAGCAATGACAACCAGTGCGATTGTTGTTGCTTTTTTAAACCTTTAACATTAACCAATTTTATAGAAGCTTAGAATGTGCATCAAAATTAAATAAAACCACATTTATGATTGGAAAATTGCCAATCAATTATCTTTAGGAAGGACATAAGCTGTAGCTTTGTCAGAATACCCAGGCTTCTGCAGCCATGGACAGGTTACTCTGACCATTACAGCACAACTAAATCGTTTTCTCTTGTAATAAGAAATTTGAATATCGAAGAACAAGTTGCTGATTTTTGTGAAGACAGTAATAAAAAAATAAAATAACTTTATACACATCAATTGGAAGTCATAAAAAAATAACTTTTTATTGTGCAGATAATGCATAAGTTAATGTTGGAATGAAATAGTGCTTATGAAAAACTAATTCAGAAATCTAATTGCCTTGCAGATGTTCTTCAAAATCGCTGCACAGTTGTTTAGAAATGAGGTTTGACATAGAGATTCTCATGTTGTAGATTCACTCTCATTTTTGTCGCTTTGCAGAACTAAACTTTTGGAATTTTTGGAAACAAATTGAGCTTCAAAATTGAATAAGGCAGGTGGTGATTTGGTTTCCAGATGTAGATACGGTTTGTTTTTTGTAGGTTTGTTGCTTCAAATACGTGAAAACCACTGAGAAGCTACTTTCTTTCTAAAAATGAGAATGGTCTAAACAAAACTATTTAAATAGTGGAGTGACATTAGAATTTAAAAGTTTTGTAATCGGGAAGTTGATTTTTTCATTCTTTTTTTTATACATGCAAATGAGTTGAAACCGAAAATCTCATCAAAACTGTACAGCGGCTTTGTGAGAAAAGAGTACAAAAGTACATTTTTGATGAATTTTGAGTGGATCGCTTCACTATTTTTTAAATATCACCGGCTGTGTTTATAATAATAATATTTATAATACAATAATATTTAATTTATAATAATAATAATAGAAAAATTATTTAAAAAAGGAAAGTAGGCCTACTCGTAAATGAATAGACTAGGCCTATCGAACTGTTGGGGTATACTTCGTATCATCAAAATTTCTCGATATATATATTTATTAATATAATAAGTGGGATAAAAATCATCAGATCTTTATGAAAATTTGAGAAAATATGTATTTTTATTCTTTAATTACATGAAGTTAAAACAAATTTAGTCACAACTGGCCATTTTTAAAAAACGAAAAAATTATTTAACACTTCCCATTTAATGAGAAATGGTCTTAGGGTACCTAAACTTTTTTTAAAGTGTAGGTTTTGTTAAATTCTTTTTGTAAACATATGTTAGAACTCAGACTTTTTGATAAAATATTTTGTTTCTTATACATTAAAAACAAAAGTTAGAAAATATATCAAAGTCTTGTGCATGCACTTAGTTAAATAGTAGCTATGCTTTTTCTGGCATAAATTATCACATAAAAGTTTTTTTTTTTAAATTTGTCAAAAGAATTCTCTTTTCCAGAACTAAATTAAATTGTAGAATTATTTAGAACAAACTTATACAAGGAAGGTTTTTATAAAATGAGTTTTTTCATGTAAGCCTTAAGTAAAATAAAATTTGAAACTACATGTAAAATATTTGTATATGTTTAAAACTGCTGAATAAAAAGGCATTTTACGAAACAATTTTAAACCTATTTCTTCTTATTCTTTAAGCGTACCTGTTTATAATGCTTACATAGAAAAAAATTTCACAGAAATTAATTTTTCATGAGCAGATGTGAGAAGAAATGAGTCTCGTGTACAAGTAATCAACAATTATGAACACATGGATGAGAAAATGTACTTAGTCCTAAATTTTTTTCTGATATATAAATCAATTCTTATAAATGATGCAAGTAGCTTAAAATATATAAATTAAATTGACTAACTTAACGGAATACTACTTATTTTACATTATTATTTTTACATTTTTTGCAATATGTGCCCCAAGTGTAAACCTTTCCGACTTGGGGACTCTGCTCACCCTACATGTAACCCAATGTAATATTTCGTTTTTTACATTAAGTTTTACACTAACAGCCGACTCGTAGTACTATATTTAATTTAGGATTTCAGGATGTTTGTAAAATGAATGAATGAGACTAAAACACAACAGACCTCATAGTAATTTAACTTGGAATTGCAGGATATTTGTCAAATGAATGAATAAGACTATACTCCGTCCAGGGAAAGTCTGCAGTAGCACACCGCCTACAGTCTCTGTGAAGCGAGCAAGAGGATAACTCACTTTAGTGTTCGTGTTCTCTTAAAGTGTGGTTACAAAACCAATTATGAGGAAAAATTGTTTGACCAAACACCATTAAATACTGAATGTTAATATTGTCAATATCATTACAATACTAATATTTCGGACTCTTGAGTCATACTACAAATTAACTCAGACTGGCAGCACGACATTAGGTGAGGTACCTCCTGACTGCATGTGAATCGGGGTAGTTGGAAAGCAAAAAATCCGTCAGTCAGGAGGCGCCTATCGGTTGAGGTAAAGTCGCACATCCCAATTTCATGGCAGACTCTCCCTGGACGGAGTATAGAGAAACAGAAACAGCATACTGATAGTAATTTAATGTCGGATTACTAGATAACTTTCAAATGAATGAATAAGACCAGTAGTACGGACACCAGACTCGTAGTAATTTAACTTAGTATTGCAGGATATTTGTAAAATGGATGAATAAGACTAGACAAACAGCAGATCTCAAAATAATTTAACTTGGAATTGCAGGATATTTGTCAAACGAATGAATAAGACTCTAGACAATCAGCAGACTCATAGTAATTTAATGTTGGATTGCTAGATATTTGTCAAATGAATGAATA
>JAGFPH010021526.1:0-13277 GCA_018207615.1 Philaenus spumarius | reverse complement strand
AATGTATTTTAAATTAAAGAGTATATACAGTAAAACCCCGGTAAACCGAACTCGGGTCAACCGAAACCCGGGTTATCCGAAACGCCTCCAAAGATCGGAAATCCAAAAATAATAAGCCATATTATATTGTATGTACAATGTTATTATTTAAAAAAATCAAAATTAAAACCTTTTTTTACATCTTAAACATATATTACAAATTAAGTAGCGGCTTTAAAAAAAAATGTGCCAATGTCAAACGTTGATTTCAGTTTTCTCAGGACTCGTAAAAAGTTAGAAGTTTCAAACCGCGAAATAAACAAACCCCCATCCCTAATCTGTCGTAATTGTTTTTATTTCTTTTAACACAGTTAGTCAACGACGGCTGAGCTCCTTCTAATGAAAAGATGGCCGGACATCACTGCTCGAAAACGTTTGGAGGCAAGAGATTTATCAAAGGTTTGAAGCTGTATAGGCGTAATATTCTCCACAATACCCGAAGCCGTGAACTTCTTAACTTTAGTAATAAATAGTATCTTCTGGTTTTATTGAACTGGAAGGGGTTATAGCCATGATACCTCCCATAGCATGAAAAATGCCTGAACCGTCCAATGTATGGACTTTAAAATCGGCATTATCAAATACGAACTGCACAAAAGCACTGTCATCTACCTACAGTTTGTCAGGACGTAGGATTGCCGATGTTGTCAGAACCAAGGTGTCATTGTATTTGGATGATAAACCTAGAATTGACAGTAGTTCAATGAGGTGCTTTGATCCAAATTTGTGGTACAAATACACACCAACTCCAAGTAAAAGTGAGGATAAAAACGAACGAGGTCGAACTGCAGCTATTAGGGCATGTAACATTGCGACACATTTCTTTTTCCACTTATCCAGACTGCTACGCTTACCTTTGAGGATGAGAATTTCAAAAAATCTTAGTACTTATTTGGGTATTACAGAATCAATATTTTCAAAGAAATTAGAAATTATTAATTTTTTTCATATGGTTTTGCTCGAATATCTCCTAACATTAGTTCAGCTGCAGCTTCTATAACTCGCATTTTTTCTTTTTCAAAACTACGCATGATTTAAAGCACAAAGGACAGCACACAACTAACAGTTGATCAGAGATAATAATACCAAGAGATATGAGATAATAATATCTGGAACTAACCCACCCACAAACTGTTTCTGTGGAAGGGAGTTCAGAGTCTACATCCCCTTCTTCGCACTTCACAACCGTCAACAAACCTTTTCATTTGAACACCTGTCACAATCCATGACCCAGGATGACTCATCTACCTATAGTATTTATATTCTGTCACCTTTAATACTTCTGTTCCAGACTATCCACCAGTCTTATAATGTAGAAAGATACATTATATTATGTAAAACTAGCAGCATTTTAACAGCGTTGCCTTACAAGCAAGCCATTAAAGATAGAAACGCCACATTGTCACATTTTAAAGTTACATTTCTCTAATTTATAGTTAGTCCTTATAAATGTTGCTGAAAAATTATAGTTTAACAGTAAAACAGCGCAAATACTCTCTGAAAACTAACAATTAAAAAAAACTTTCAATAATTTACTCAAAATTTGAATGGTTGTAACTCAAACAGTATTTAATGTAAATTTTTTATTTTCATAAATAAAAACTCTTTCATTTAAGATAAACGTAATTTGATGTGATTAAATTTAATATTGTACACTTCTACCAACAACTTGAATTTTTCAATTACAATTGTTTTTTTTTACATTTCATATTATTTATTTCTTGGAAGGGTATCCAAAATTCAAACAGCTGTATCTCAGAAGCTATATTCATGGTAGAAACCCCATTTTAGTCACAAATCAAAGCTACTTTTCTCTACTTTAAAGTTAGTCCTTATCAGTTTTGCTAAAAACTCCTTATTTCACACCAAAAAAACGAAAATACTATGTAAAAACTAAGATTTTGAAATGTTTTGCAAATTTGCTCACGTTTTGAATGGCTGTAACTCAAACAGTATTATACTCAGGAAGATTATTTTAGTTTTAAATTGTGGCAAATTTACTGTTCTTTAAAAAAGGACTGATTGATTTTTTTTGTCAAACCAGTCCTTCATGCTAAAAATTTGAAAAAATTAGAACAAGGTCAAAAAATATGAGTTTTTCAGCGCCGGTGGCGCGCGCGGAGCATGCCCGAGGTCGAAAACTGGGAATTTTAAATAGTGCCCCTATACATACAACATACCAAAAAATCAGAACTACCCGACCTTTTGCATCTGAGCATTTTTGGGATACGGATATACTGGACTATATAGTTTTATTATGTTACCACATTTGACTCGTCAATTCCAATAGTAAAGGTATGACGCCAATTCAACTTGACTATAAACACTTCGAGTAGGCACTACATCCTAAAAATTCATTAAACCAAAATTTAAAACTCCATAATTTCACACCATTGCCCACGTCTGACATGGTTGTTTAATAACAGGCAGTCATTTATGGGATACCTGTACCTGTTATGATGTTATAAAACAGATATTTTGAGAAATATTTGAACCATATGACAAGTTTATTTATAGTGTTTTTGTTTTGTAAATAATCAGTTGTGTGTGCATTACTAGTACAATGGATACAAATTAGGTTCAGTTATAATAAAATTGTTTTTAGAATTAATTTTTTTAAGTAGTTCTTTTTACATATCTAAGGAATGGTATTCGAACAGTACCGTCAAGTGTGTATGCTAATAATGTATTCATTTAACTTCTTTAATTGGTAAACGTTGCTATTAACATGCCAGTACTCAAGAGACGTACAGAATGTCCAAAGACCCATATACGAAAATATGTATTACTTTCTCAAAAATGTTATTATTTTTGTAGCACTGTTTTAGATAAACTGAAAATATACGATTAGTTTTGACAATTTCTGTAAGGCGCAAGTGTTATTCATTAATTTATTTATATAAAAACTCGATAATCAAACTACTCTGGAATTTCGCAACATGGGTACATTTTTTATTTATTTGTATGGGACAATTCATTTTGTAGACTCAATCTATAATTAAAATTTTAATATAACAAATTCAATATAGATATAAAAACATGTACACATATTATGCAATGGGAACCTGATGGAAAAAGTTACATTACCAGTGGTATAAATTATTTTTCTTTTAGGTAAGGAATAAAGCTAAAAATAATTACAACTTTAAAAACATTACTAATAATAAAAGACATAAATTGTAATTGCATAGTCTATATTATCTATGTGAAAGAGAAAAAAATGGGAATTTGCAATAATATGAAAGAATACATCTAACTGATTGTAAAAATAACAAAAATTTCCCCAAGAAATAATATTTATAGGAATTATGAAAGAATAAAAGTCGAAATTTTATAGGTTAAGTTTCGACTTTTCCCAAATATTTCACGTAATTATAACAAAATAAATCACTTCACATACACCAAACTCGTAAGAATTAAATAAACTAAACAATATTAATCCCAAAAGTACACACAAAGCAAGAAAATTAGAAAATGATGTTTTTTAAAATAAAATTTTAGGGGGTTTGGGGATCAAAGTTATTAAATCACGATTTCTTCAAAACTACCGAACGGATTGGAATGAAATTTGGTATGTAGCTTCCTCTAGGGCCATAGGTGCTCACTAAGAATAGGTATGAAAAATTTCAAAATTTTAGGAGGGGTTTGGGGGGATCAAAATTTTTAAAATCATAATTTCAGATCTTTTATTATTATGACAATAGTGCTTTTATTATTTAAGATCTATATATATAAAAGCCAAATACCACTCACTGACTGAACACTTAAAAAGAATACAATTACGTTAAAAAGTCTGAAAATACCAACCACCACGGGCAACGCCGTACGGGTCAGCTAGTCACATCATATAATTAAAATTGTAAAAAATCTAAAAGGTTCTAACCTATACTATTTAGTCACAGCATATTTACTTTTAACTTACTCTGGCAGATAACAGTATGATTATATTTCGTTATTATTACATCATACAATTAAAATTTTTAAAAAATCTAAAAGGTTCTAACCTATACTATTTAGTCACAGCATATTTACTTTGATATATATTTCTAGCAGTATTATTAGTCGATCAAGCTTACAGCCAGCACAGTGCATTAATTAAGAAAATATAATTTAGACCTAAGTCTTACTGCCATACTTTTTATAATTGATAGGATACCACAGGGCGGGTCCGTTTCACAACGTCAAGTTTCATAACGTGTAAGGTGCGTGGTTAAAATTATTTGTGGTAAATTGTTTGGGAGTTATTAAGATGATATAAAGTAAATGTCATCAGAATTTTACTCAAATGGCCATGTATAACTAGAAATATTAAACGAAAAAATTATTTGATTTCTTCCATAACAATCTACTAATTACAATAATTACATATAATAAATTCTAAACATATAATTACGTATAAAGAGATCAAAGAAATAACCGCCTTGATAATTTAATTTGACAGACATTTTAGCACTTTCGTAACCTTGTAACGTTTGAAGCAAAAACTATTCCCGCGCTTAAACTCAAATAAGATGTATATCACTACGCAGCTAGTTTTGGAGCAGGGCCGCTAGAGCGCAGTCGGGCGGCTAGAAAGTAATTCGCTGCAACAATCTCGTTTGACCCCAAATTTTGGGGGTATTTCTTATCAGATTTTTATTATTATTTTTTTAAATTAAACGTAATGAAACTTGTAATGCTTTTTGTTTTTATAATTTTTAAAAACTTGCCTTGAAAATGACAAAAAATATTGTAAACTAATCCATGTTTATTAGTTTATTTATAAAAACATAAATTGCTATTTTTAAAATTTAGTCCACGAGTTGCATTTAGGATTATATTACCTTTTAAACGACACCGCATTTGTAATTTTCGGTTGAAAAATAACGACAAAATTAGGGTGTATTCGTTAGCATTGCGCTTATGGAGAATCAATCCAATATGGCCGACGAGGGGAGCGTGGCCTTAATTATTGATGCATGCCAGAGGAAATTGGTTATGTTTTTTGTATAAATGTAATATATTTTCTAGTTGTCTTAGTGTATTTGCTGTATGTAGGAATGTAAATATGTACGTCGGATTGTATTAGTGTATAAGTATAAAGCATGTATGTAGTATAATATATTTTATGTCTTTGTTTATATAAAATTATAAAATAGTATAATATATAGTTTATAGATTTAAAAACAGTTTTACCATTAAAATAAAAAACCAACTTTTACCAACCTTGCAGGTGGTCATTAAAGCCCATTGCCTCTCAGTGTTATTAAATTAAGTATATTTATGCTAAAAAAAGAAATCTGTATAATAAAGCACTGTTATTATTTTATTATAATAGGGGTTAAGATCGCTCCATGTTCGTTAGTGTTTTAAAACAATGATGTTTACAGTTTGCATAAACGTCCCGTTTCCCGTTTGGTCGAAGTATAAGCTTGAGCAATCACCGCAATTGGTTCTGTATTTGCCCGTTTTTTTCTTTTATATTTTGGTTAGGAGGTTTCAATTTCGACTCGAGTTTGTTGCTAGTCCTAAATGTGACTTTTTGCCACTTCGTTTTTTAGAGTGCAGTTTATTTTGTTGCCGAATTCACATGATAAGTACTTCGTTCATTGTTGTACTTTAACTATGGAGACTTGTGTCTTTTTACGAGTTTGCCAACGATTGAGCTTTTATAACCGTTTGCAACCGTTCTTGAGCCTACGCTTCTTCTTGCTTTGGTACAGTTGACTCTGTACAAAGCTGTTATTGGCTTCCATCTTTTTGGGAATGAGGATGTTGGTAAGATGCATGTTTTGTTTGGTCGGTAGATGTTGAATTTTTATATAGTTGATGTCACGTTTTTTAATAGTTAGGTCCAAGTAGTTAATGTGTTTAAATAGGCTACAATAATAAAATGGAAAATGGGTAAAAGTACTATATTATTTTTATTTTTTTTCAATCACTATGTCAGTGTAGTGTTTAGAAATAAATCTGGGTTAAAAGTAGATCTTTGTTCAAGAAAATAAATAAATTTAACAACAATAAACTAAAAAATACACAGGAATTTAAACGAAGTTAAAATATTGCTTCTCTTTATCTATAGACGTTATTTTCATAAATCACGTATGTGTTTACTTAACGGTCGGCTCTAGCTGTCGGCCATATTGGCTGACACTCCATAAGACCAATGTTAAATAAAAATTAAAATTTTTCCTTTATTTTTGATCGGCAAGTTATAAACGATATGTCATTTTAAAGCTATGGTCAATATGCATGCAATTGGATTTTTAAAAATTAAGAAAAATATTTTGTTTAATATTTATTAACAATTTAAAACATTGATTTTTAATATTTTTTATGTTGTCACTATTAGTTATAGGCTAGCGAAAAACTACCAAGCCATTCGCCTGAAGAATTTCGTCCCCAAGATTTTTGTATTTTTTTTTAAAACGCTATTTGAACAATTTGCGGGTTTTAAATGGATTTAGGCTGAGCAATGTCCGTGTAACTTACCGCCGCTATAGGGTGATTTTAAATATTTTTTACGTTGTAACTATTAATTATAGCGAAAAATTACCAAGCCATTCGGATGAAGAATTTTGTCCCCAAGAGTTTGGTATTTTTTTAAACACGCTATTTTAATAATTGCTGGTTTTAAATGGATTTAGGCTGAGCAATGTCCGCGTAACCTACCGCCGCTATAGGGAGTCGCAGGTTGCTTTCTGTTTTACTAGAGCCCACCCTTAACTCGAATTTTAAGACAAAGTTAGTATAACCTAACTCTTATATTAAAACGGAGTTAAAGTATTATTTTAACCATCTTTACAGTATAATAAAGTGAAAAACTACCTCTTATTATTGTTAATATGAGTCCAAACATAGTGGAACTAGTATTCAAAGACCATACTGTGAAATAATTCTGACACAAACCCTTGTCATTTATTTAATGAGGTAAATTTAGGCAGAAATATGAAACTATAAAAGATCAGCTTTAACTAACTAAATTCAACGAAGCTAAAATACTTTACTACATGGAACAATTCAAAATGTAGTTGCATATAATTGTTCAAGAAAGAGAAATTCGAAATAGTCCATTGATAAAAATAATCGACTGGAAGGACACCTAGCGGTAATTCTAATACACACCATGTAAACAAAACAATTTGTAGAATATCCAAACGAAAATTATAGAATTTCTCGTAAAAGGGGTACTGTTCTAACTTCCATTATATTTACGTTTTCTTATATTATTATTTTTATTATTAAATTCTAAATATATTTTGTAACTAATAAGAAAGGCTATACCTACTGACTTTTTCGAAACACATTAATTTTGTCGTCACGTCATTCAATCATATGCCTTTTATAAATAAGTCCAGTATATTTATTTAATTTCATATTAATACGTTTTCAGAAACATTTAGAAGAAGTTTAATAAAACCTCGTTTGAAGGGCAGACCTTAAAATCACCGTTGTATTTTAATCTAATTAAATCTAATTAAGGGTAACGTATTAAACATAACTTACCATTTAGTTGTTTAGTTATTGTTTTTGTTCCTTATTTTGTTGTTCGGGGTTTATTTAAATCAGTGTGATTTAAATCTAATTTAAAACGGAATCCGGGAAACGTATTGTCTTCTTAAAAAAAAGTTAATAGATGTTCTGAATTGCAAATTAGTAGACCTACTGGAACGAAGCCAGACGTTACCAAAGCATCTTAGATCTAATCCGGAGTTAGTCTGAACAAGTTCTCCAATAAGATACGTGCAGTTGTTATGGATTTTTCACAGAAAATAAATTATAACAGTAAATTAATACATTATTGTAAATATATAATTATAACGATAAGTAGATTAGGTGAATAAATGTACTCCTCGATACTAATAAACGAGAATACTATATACATTTTCATCCTCGAAAATTGCTTTAACGAATGGATTGAAATTTTATATTCATATGATTTATGAAAAAATGCCTTGGTGCAGGACTAATCTTTAAAAAAGAGCTGTAATATTACAAACAAAAAACGTAACTTTAGAATACATAATCAGCTGTTTTCTGTAACATCTATAACACATTTATAAAACAGGTTACAAAACCAATGAAATCAGTTTTAGAGACAGCGTTAGCTATTTATTAGTAAGGGAGCTGTTAAAGTTATTTGTTATGCAAATAGTTTAATAACGCTTTACTGAAAGTAATCTAATCGAAGTTTTGTCAATCAACACATATTAGTATTGTGTTAAATAATAATAAAACGTTATTGTTCTGTAATATTATAAACAAAAATCGTAACTTTATATCAAATACCACCAAAGAATACCGTTGCGTGGAAGTTATAAAATTCTTGGAAGTTATTTTTTTCCAAATTATAATTAATGTAGATTACACAGTGTGCAATGTTTATAAATTTTAAAATGAATACACGTTCAATTGTAAGTAGAATACCCGCAATACGTAGAAAAATGGACAAATCTGAACTTCTTGGCTCCTCCATTTTGAATTGTGGTATCGGAGGGGGGGGTTTAATTTACACCAATTTTCTCATCTCAACGAAGGCTTTAAAATAAGGTATCACACAATAAAGGTTACTATTTAAATTTTTTACTTGCAACCCCCCCCCCCTCTCCTTAATAAGGGCAATTTAATTCATACCCCATACCCCTAAAAGGTGCAGAATTTACCCAATATAAGTTCCTGAAAGTTTGGAGTTAATTCGTGTATTATATCAAAGACCACTAAAGAATACCGTTGCGTGGCGGCCAATAGGATGGGCGCGCAGCGTTGCCATATCTACTAGCCTCGAACACTCCTGGTATTTACCGCTCGTGGCTTGAGCGCACAGTTTAAAGAATTATAAATGCCTTGCAGCAGCTTTCAATTAGAAGCGTCGGAATAACGTGCCAACGTCGCACTAAGGCGATTCGAGCGTTCAAGGTCTCGGTGTACACAAGCCCGTCCCTCAACGGTATTCTTTCGTGGTCTTTGATATAGGTTTAAAATTACGAAGGGTTTGCGGAACTCTTGCATCATATTGTATAATTAAATTATAGCTTTTAGTTCAAATAAACGTTATAAAACATCACTTAAGGGTGCGCCATACCAGGAAGAAACAGACCTATGCAGCCCTCTGCAATCTTATAAATCATTCATTCAATTTTGAAGATAATGTTTTGAAATTTGCGGGAAGTTGTTAACGAACATTTAAACTATAATTTGTAGGTGCTAAACAATGGAAATTATCTATTTTACTTAAAGATAATTACCTTATAAGTAGGCGAAAAACCTGATTTTCAGTTGAGTTACTTGGAAACATGAAGTCGTTTAAACACATTTTGTGCCCTACAAATTGTACATTGAAGTTTTCTGAAAATGTTGCATTTGAATTAATATTGATAAAATAAAAAATAAGACAGTACTTTGCAATCATGCAAGTGCTTGCAAGCGATATTCTTGCTACCGTAAAGTGGCGCGGTAGTGCGTCAATTTAGTGAAACAGGCTAGCGCAAGACTTTTCAAGGTTGACTCCTCCCACTTTGTCTGTCTTCCCGACATTTGCGAGCATCCAGTGCGTAAAATCTGTTTGTACTGTTTATTTGACAATATAAGATTTTTTAAATGCCGTCACAGCGTTCTAGAAAGAAATCAGGTCTAGCATTATCAACAAGAAGGAAGAGTAGAAAGATTAAAATAAACTCTTAGTACGGGAGGTAGCGTTGCATTTTTTCGAGGAATTTTATACCGAATAAATTTAATTTATAGCAGTTGATTAATATTCAATACTGAACAAAATGAGCGTCAGTTCCCGCACCCGCGGTGGAACTCAAAATGGCAGCATGTGAAAGTTGTCAAAAAAATGTTTGCTCCGAGTGATTTTATACCGCGCCAAAATTTAGGGGATAATATTTTAGATCATTTAAAACAAAAAAATAATAATCAGCTGTATAGAAGTTGGGGGATTATACGTCAGTCACGTATATGAACATGTCAAAAATTTTTAAATATAAAGTTATTTCATACCGTATGAAATTTATACAGTTGAATTTTGATACATTTTTATTAATAAAGAAAATCTTCAGCTGTGTGGATACCGGGGGATAGTCCGTCAGTCAGCGACATAAACATGCTGCGCGCTCAGTGCATCTCATCGTTGCATAGTTAATTTTACTAATGAACTGACGATCTTTACACCCACAAACATTCAGCTGACTGCAATTTTTAATTTTGTTAACAATAAAATTACCCTATGTTTCAATTTCAATCAGTATTGTATTAATTTAACATAAGTAGCCTAATGCCACTTTACTGTGAATGACGTTTTTTTTATAGATTTAAAATACGCACTTATTAAGTTCGTGTTGGTTTTAAATTATATAATATCAAAATATATATTAACTAGAGGAGACTTCTGCGTGCTCCACACGCCAACCCCCAATGGTTAAAAGAACCAGCAAGGCTCAGGTCTACACGTTAAAACCCTAACCTAAAAGCTAGAAATACAAAAATAATTGCTTCAAATTTTGAAATCAGCTGTTAATGGAAATATTGGAGCTAACGCTATATTATCTGTTATTTTATTCAATTGGTTGCTATGGTAATAAATGTAAATACATGTGTTGGTTTATCATTCTAGGCCTAACCTAAGAATTTTTTCCGACTAAATTTACAAATATTGAAATAAAAAAAGGTTTTTATCGAAATGAATTATAGCCTATGTTACACAGGGATAGTGTAGCTTTTTATTAGTAAAACTATTTTTTCAATCGGTTCAGTCGTGCCAGAGATTACCCGGATTACCCCCTACATACAATCAAACAAACAAACAAAAAAACAAACTTTACCTCTTTATAATATTAGTATAGATTAGTATAGATAAAACATAAAACGACAATTTAGATTATTTTAATGCTAGTTATTTAAATTTTATTTTATTAATAAATATGAACAATAGGCCTATACGAAAAAGCTCATCTTTATTTTGACAAAAATTATTAATTGATTTCTTCGCTCAATTCTTCCGTATCAGTCATCATTTTTTTCGCCACTATCATCAGAGCTGTCTATAATGACATTTTGTTCTAGCTTAAATTCCTCTTCATTATCTTTTCGTCACTATCTGATTGTTCAAATTTATCGCATTCAACGTTTTCTATGAAAAAAATAGTACAGATATTAAAGCTTGTCGACATTATTTTAATTAAATTTCAATGAGTTATGAAAATATACGGGCATGTGTATTTTCCCCATTTGCAATACACATAGGGTCTTCCAGAAGAACAATGCCAATAATGTTGTCTACATTATTTCGATTAATTTCTCTAGTAATATTATATATTATACGTCATTGCTCCCTACGTTTTCCTTTGTGTTTAAAAAGTAATTAATCTTTGTTTAATCAATATCCTTAAACAACCTATAAGTTTATTCCCGAACATAATGATTAAAGTTATGATCGTAAGGTATTCACTTTAGTTTTTTATTTATTTTATAGCGTATATTAATGCTTTTAAAAATATTTCCGCAATCGATGGATTTATGATTTTTTAGCTTTGTGGAATTTTTTAGACATCAGCAACTGTTTGGAATTAGTAGGTATCGACAATATTTCTTAAAACTGAATCAAATTTTGAAAAAGCAACGTTAACATTTTTCGTTTTGGGAATGTCAATCCAATTAAATTTACCTAATTCTATCTTTATTTGTTCAAAATTGATTGATATTTTTCGTTCCGTCAGTGCAGAAGCAATAAACTCTTTTTGATAACGGATTGAGTTTTAAATTTTAAACTTCAAACCCTATAGCGTAATAGTCGGTTATATTTTTGGGAAATGTATGTACAAATAATAATTTTCATAATGCATAAATAATAATGTTTTTTTCTCATCAAAATGAAAAATGAGTAAGTTAATTATTTATTTCAAAATAGGCCTATAGCTATACCTATTTGTTCCTAGATTCCGAATTTAAAGTAGGCCTAATTGGATATGCTTATCTTTAAATTAGGTAAATTTACTCCTTTCTAAAACATGAGTGTTGTACAGGGGCTCAAAGACAAATAATTAAAAAATTAATGAAATAGGAGGATGCACTTTTTCAGAATTATTCAAATTAACCTAACAAGAAAATGCAGGTTCAGGTAATTTTGCAAGGCATTTTCTAAAGAAACTTACAGAAAATTAATTTTAAATTGAATTCTGGACGTGATATGGATGTTTAATTTTAAGGGTTTTTTTCTTTTCTTGTTTTTGTAACAAAATATATACATACAGTATATAATTTTTATGATAAAAACCAGGGTTTAATTTGGATTGAAAGATCGATCTTAAGTGTCATAATCATATAACTAATTGTTGTAAATTATTGTACTATTATAGCCAAATTATTATACATCAAATTTTATAAAAACCGACACTATTAATATGCAGACATTTCATAGTACAAATTAAATGACTATTTGAATATTATAGATACAGATGTGTAGGTAGGCCTACATTTTAAAAATATTATTGTCAACGAAACGTGCACTTATAGTTAAAAAGTGATTTTTTTACTCAGAACAATAATGAATAAAGTCGAACGTTTCGGCAAGTGTTACAAAAGCCCATGTTTCATACTTTATTTAATTGCTTTGTAAATTAATAATAACTAACATTTTGCAACATTAGTAAACAGTTTGTTTGTATTATTAAGTACAAAACAAAATAACGAATTCAGTTATTCAATTCCTTATTTTTTTTAAATGTGTTTTGAATGCCTTCGCTGCGTTGCTAAGTGATAATTATTACTAACAGTAGGGCTAACAAGGAAAGGAAGTACAGTGTTGTGTGTGTGACTACGTTGTACGTCTAGTCTGCACGAAGGTTTAACCCAAACCTTGTCAATCATTTCTTTAGCTCCGCCTCCTCACTGCTAGACTGATTGCCAGCGCTCCTAGTGGATTTATTCAACATCGTGCTGAGGATTCTCTCTAGTGGTATAGCGCACCCTTAAGTAAATAAATTACCTACGTGATTCTAGTAAGTAGGCAAGTAAAATCTAATAAGGTGATGGAATTGATTTATTTAATTAAAATTGAATTTTACCTAGTACCAACAGCTTTTTATTATTCATACATCAAATATTTGCAAAACAAATTTATACGTTATTATGTGTGTACATTATTTGATTGAAACTTACATTATTAATTACCCTTTATGATTGTGTATTTAAAATGTTTACTTTGTACGTTTACTTTGCCAGGAAGGAAAATAAGCTTATATTTACAAGTAGAGTAATTAACT
>JAGFPH010021524.1:0-13278 GCA_018207615.1 Philaenus spumarius | reverse complement strand
AAAAAAAATGTGTTCTGGGGAAATTTTGTGTGCTAAAACATTTTCTGCACCCCTGCCTAGCAGCAGAAACATTAGAACTACAAACTCAGCATTCACAGACCATGTAATTGATAACATACATTCTTACACCAGCATACAGGATAATATGTCAGCGATACATAAAATAAATAAAGGTCACACTATGAATTTCATTGAAGAATATGAGATTTATAAACACCACAAAAGCAATCCAGAAAATATCTTAAATGAAAAATTGAATTTTGCTTCCAATTGCATTTATGATCTAATATTTTGCCAACAACACAAAATCAAAGAGACATAAGAAAATCTAGTAGGGCACAAGGTACAATCTGATAAAAATTGAACAGAGGTGCACCTTTATCTTTTCAATTCAGTCTTGGAGGAAGTGACACACCAGAATGAGGTACCTCTCAAGTGTAGCAAAGTTGAACAAATTAATTTATTTATGTGACGTGTACGAAAAATGTACGAAAATATATGTTACAGTAAGTGTTGTATATAAGTGTTTGAGTGGACATAGATAACTGGCCTAATGATGCTGCCTGTGGCAGTGAAACATGTAGCCACATAAAAGGTAAAGTACAAATACAGACTACATTTGACAGAAAATAAATAATATATATTTCCCATTTAGGCTTACATACATGATCAGCTATGAGTCAGTAAGTGCAAAAAATCACGATTTCTGGCAGTTTATTTGTACGTCTATGAGTACATTTTACCTAAAATATTTTCTACAAACCATTTCCGTTTTCGGTTTCTAGACGTCCTCGAACGGTCCTTAACAAAAGTCCCTTTGGTCGTTCTACAATACATTCTACAATATTTTTCAACATTCTGGAAACTTCTAGAACATTCTGACCCGTCTCAACCATTTCGGCATTCGATTTCCAACCGCTTCACCGACTTCCCATAAGGCTAGTACACACACATTGATTTTGGTCGTACGATAGAAGTTCGTACGAACTTTTACTTTCTCACTATATACTATAGTATAGAGAACGAATAGTGATCGCAAAAAAATCGATGTTGAGATTGTTGTGGAAATATCCGTTTTGGGACCCCCTGAGTCCAAAAAAGTGTTTGTTACAAAATATCTGTCTGTATGTATTTATACAAAGCTAGAGCGAAAACTATTCTATCGATTTCAAACAAATTTTCACCAGATATGTCAAGTAGGCCTTGACATAAAATTTTCAAAACGGTTTTGAAAATTTTTGAAAAACAACCCCCTTTTTGGTAAAAAAAACCCCAAAAATGCAGTTATTATTTTTTATAAAAAAAACTGCTCTAATGATTTTGATAAAATTTGGCTTATTTGAAGCCTTTAATGTACCATACCAAATGCAAAAAACCGCACCTTTCCAAAAATTCTTGTTTAGATAATAATAATAATAATAACTGATTTTTGGGGGTTTTTGGCCATAAAGGGGGTTGTTTTTTTAAAAATTTCGAAACCTTTTTCGTGCATCTATGCAGGCTTAATTGACGTGTTTAGTGCAAATTTGTTCGAAATCAATAGAATAGTTTTATCTCTACCTAATAATAATAATATTTATTAGTTAATCTCCTAGTTTAAAATCACCTCTCCTACCCCTCCTACAATTATGAAGACACTGTGAATCTGTTTAATAATTTAAATATGTTTGTGAGAAAGTATGTGCCAGTTCCTGGTACCATTTACTATCGATGTTATAAGTAAGCGTTCATACCTATCGATTTTTGATCGTGGGCGTACCTTTTTTCACCATAATTTGCTTCAGTTGTCACATTGCATGAGTATGACATGGACTGGCCTAGCTTGTACTAATGAAATAAGGAGTTCATTGTCAATAGTTTCAACCATTACACAGAATAGAACAGAATAGTTTTAGTAGAATTCACAGAACTTCACAAGAACAGAACAAAACACAGATTGAACTTAAAAAACCACCACTGTATAAACTTAAAAAACCAAATAACTACAAAAATTCACGAACAGTTTATGACTTTAGCACTGTAGCAAAGAACTGGCTCAAACTGACTGAACCTAAACCTCAACGCTTCCTTCCCTGATGTGATAGATTTACATTTTGTTGCGTGCTGCCAAAGGGTGAAAATGTGATAATAACCCCTAAAACAATAAAAACTAATTGTTTTTAATTATTTTCCTTAAAGTTAGTAAGTTGAAAATTTGTACATTTATTTCTTACAACGTATATTTAAAAAAGTATCATAGATTGACATTTTGTCGCGTGCTACTAAGGGGTGAAAATGTATTAACAACCCTACAAAAAATGTTGATTGTTATACTTCCCTTAAAGCTTCAGAATAAACCCTTAATAAATTAAGGAATTTAAAAATAAGAAATAACTAAATTACATCCTAATTAAAAATAAATAAGACATATTAGAATTTAATAGTAGGGCCTGTTTATATAAAATAACCTGTTTGCATTTGCTTCGATGCGAGTCACCGCGAGGGTTGGCGAGCGAAGCGAGCAGTGGGTGGAGCACTCTAGTAGCTTATAAAAGTCCAGTATAATTTGTTTACACCTCAGCCAACATAGTCAACGATCTCGCGCTGAGTCGTTTCGTTTCGTTTTCAGCGGAAACACTTGCTTTGTGAATTTTGCCACAGATAAGAATAGTTTCTTTTATCCGTGGTTTTGCACATCGACGTTGCGGCCTCGAATTATGGACTGCTTTTCGGCGAGTTTCCACCTAGGCCTAGAAATTTAGACTGCTTCGCTTCGTTCGTAGTGGACAAAGCAGTGTGCATACCGACCGTCGGCCTCGTAATAGAAGCTGATCCACAGTAAAATCTCCCTCGTGGATTTGAGCCAGAACTATAAGATAGTGTACAAAATAAATGTGCAGACTAATCTCCTATTTATTGTTGTACATAAATCCCCAAAAAAATTATTCTAGCACGATAAATCTAAAAAAAATTACTTCTGGTCAAAAAAGTGTTTCCGATTGTAGGAATTTGTTTTCTAACGAACTTTTCCAAAACATACGTTTGTACCAAATTTGGACCAAATCAAAAGTAAAATGCGGCCTCTAGAGTGCGAACATACAATATACAAGTGTAATTTTTAATGACACTCGAAAACGTGTTCTGTAGACCATGATCGGTGCTCATTGACCACTCCCGACGTTAGGTCTTACCATAAGAGTCACTGCAATAGCTCATGTTGCCATATGCATGAATTTAAATTAGTATTCATATTTCTTTTCCGCCGCGAAAAATATTTAAGGCGAAAAACGAATTGATTGTGGATTAATGTAATTTTAATGCTGGGGCTCCACCCTTGCTCGCTTAGCTCACCCCGTGGCGTCTAGCAGTGAAGTAATGGAAATAGATTACAGTATTCTATAATTTTATATTTTCGTAATCTATATAGGCCTATATGAAATCCAAATACTGTACCACTCACTCACTGAATCATCACGAAATCTCAAAAACTACCGAACGGATTGCAATGAAATTTGGTATGCAGCTTCCTCTAGGGCCGTGGGTGCTCGCTAAGAAAGGTTTTTAAAAAAATCGAAATTTTAGGGGGTCAAAGCTGCTAAATCACGATTTCTCTAAAACTACTGAACGGATTCGAATGAAATTTGGTATGTATGTAGCTTCCAGTAGGGCCCTAAGTGCTCACTAAGAAAGGTTTTAAAAAAATTCGAAAATTTAAGGGGGTTCGCGGGGTCAAAGTTACTAAAAACCCCTGTAAGAAATACATAGTGTAATATATTTATTGATATATTTATTTTTGTTATTATACATTTAACTTCGATTTGTCTCCGTGCAAAGCCGGATCGGGCAGCTAGTAATATTATAAACAACAGATGATTGAATTATAAT
The DNA here is from genome assembly GCA_018207615.1 of Philaenus spumarius. Classification (NCBI taxonomy): domain Eukaryota; kingdom Metazoa; phylum Arthropoda; class Insecta; order Hemiptera; family Aphrophoridae; genus Philaenus; species Philaenus spumarius. The sequence continues at coordinate 9,414 of JAGFPH010021524.1, read as the reverse complement.
ACAGTAAGTCATTTTCGAAGATTTTTGTTTGTGTCAACCAATTAATTACTATCCCTTGTTAACCGAGAGCACCACCTTACAATGGCTGGCGTTAGGGATTTGGGCCAATGAGGAAAACGAACATCACGTGTGGGACGGTTTTAAGGCGGGACCCCTAGTCACTAATAATGTAATACCGCTGTCTTAAAAACAGATATTTTCAAACTTAGAATTAGAACAAGCATACCGCAAAAACAAATTCCAATATGTACTCAATTAAGGAGCATTGTTGATTATACAAAGGACTGAGTGACAAAGAGTATTTACAATCATTGACCGAACTTTGAGGCGTGACCTGCAGCTTGTTACAGTTTGGCTAAGGATGTGACATTGGCTTCCTGTATACGTTAGGCTTTTGTGCAAATAGTATTTATTTGTTTTCTTGCGAGCTTTCTGCAAGTGTGTTTAGGCATTCATGTGTAACGGCAGGGAAAGGGTAATGAGCTACTGTGACTGATTGTAAGACCGGGGTCGACCCCCAATTATTTCGTAAGGGGCAAAAAGTCTGGGCCTTTTCTGATTGACCGATGGACTCTTTACGCTTGACCGTGGCTTCAATTAGAGTCTAATTTCCCAAAAGTTGTATTATTTAATAGGTACTAAATATTAAGTAATTTAATAAAACCTTATTCATAAATATTTTGTTCAATATTAGGCGTATTGCCAATCACGTTGTTTTGCAAAACGGAATTGCAAACCTAAAACAAAATAACCTGAAGTATGTTTACTTATAGTCTCTAGTCACAATATGTTTCCAGATTGTAAACATGTATATACAGGGTGTCTCACAACCATTCTACCATATTTAACCATGTTATTCAGCAGGTCAAAACTAGCAAATAATACAATACTATAATAATTACAATACTTATAGTAAGCCCCTGTGAAAAATCACAGGTAGATTATTATAATCTAATGCTAAATATCAGAAATAGATAATTTAAAAAAAAATGTTTAAAAACAACAGACTTTATCTAGGTCTACCTATGCTGACGGGGATTTTAAGCTCTATAAATGTGTACAATTATAAGGATTATAAAACGGTGGCCTATTTGTTAAAATTTTGTTTTATATTAATTGTTATATATCTAACTAATCATAAAAACATTATCTTTTTTGTTGCTTTCTAACTTCATATTGATAGATCAGATCGTATAGAAGTTATTAATAATTATAATGAAGAAATTAATAATTGAATATGTTTAGCCTATATGTTGTTCGAAGATGTACGAACTTAAACGAATAGGTATCTCTTCTTTAAAATTGCATACATTGATATATTGATAATAAAAGATTCTATTTACATTCATTTTATAACCTCAAAGCAAATCTTATAACGTATTATAGCCATAAATATGAAGTACTTATTATTATTCATATATATGGTTATAGCCTGCATTAGTTCTTTAAATCATATTTTAAGAAAATCAACTTCACAACACTTATATTGATTGAAGTCTTAAACATAACCCCAAAATATAATCTACACTAGGTTTTGCTTAAGTAGCTATTACAGATGATGGGTGAAATCAGCTGTTATATTATATTGTTACTCACGGACGTACACTCGCTTTTATAGGAGTTGATAACATTATGTGTCCTGTCTTTTACAAGGTGCCTGTTTGTATGCGTTTGTTTTTATTATTTCATGAACTGTTTAAGATAAACTCCGTTTCAAGATGACTGCAGACTTTTGGGGGTTTATCTAAACAAATTGATATAGCAGATTATTTTGCACATTTTGTTTTTGTACACGACCTTATAGTCCATCTGGTTCCCCCAAAATCAAACATAACGTAAAATTACAAAAAAAATACCCGGTTCAAATTCAAGTGGGGGATTTACCATGGGGTCAGCTTCTGACCGTGGCCGACTCGGATTGCAAACTCGTAAAGCGAAGCATTCTATAATCCGAGGCAGCAAGATCGAGGTGTAAATTCACAAGCGAGTTTCCGCTGCGAGCGAAACGAAGCAGCCCGAGACCGTTGACTGGTGGCTGAGGTGCAAACAAATTTTACTTATATATTTCGTATACGGAGGCAGCTATTCAGCGCCTTCGTCAGTAGACCAATTTCCCAAATAGTTAGATGAAACCCTAAAACATATAAAGTAATTTTTTTTTAATTCACTCAACTCACGTCAACGGTTCAGTTGCGTGGGTCTTCTATACCTTGCGTAAAACAGCAAAAATATGCACTTCGTACTAACGTGTTTCGAACGCCGTTTTTCAACATAAAAAGTTGTGAAACATCTTCAATTGTTCTTAAATGCTATGTGCTTTTTTGTCTTATATCTCATAATTGAAAGAAATTTACGGCAACTAATTTTAATCAACGGTTAAACTGAGTAAAAATTTATTATTTTTAATGTATTTTTTGGGAACTTTAAGCAATAATTTCCATATTTTAAGCTAACACGTAAAAAATATAAAGGCTTCTTTATAACTTAAAGTAGTTTCACAGATTATTAATTTATAAATAGGATCCGAAACACGTTAATACGAATACATGTTTCAACGATTTTGCTTCTTGAGTCAGACCTTTTTATTGAAATCATACTGTACACTCGAGAGTTTTCTTCAAGGTAAAGGAAGAGCCTTTCAAAACAGCTTCTGTTTGAACCATTATACTACGAAACCCTTGGCGCACTGGTCTAATTAGCCCTCATCAGTTTTATTTAAAATTGTGCAGATTGTTTTTTTAGTAACAAAATATTCCTTCATTGTTAACATTATTGGCTAAAATACTCCTAATTTAAAACACCACTCATAGTTTACTGTTTTAAAATAAACTCATTTGGTGAAGCGTACTATTTTAGTTTCGAACATTAAAACCAAGCAAACCGTAAATTTAATATCTGCATTGCCGACAGGATGTCTGTTATTTACAGCTCGCTGCAAAACAAGACTCGTAGTGCTATCTAACGTCAAATAACCGAACTGCAACCTTCAGCATTACAAAGTTTTCATTAAAAATTAATTCAATGTTTCTTATAGAATTTTCAAATGTGTATGCAAGAAAGTCTAGGTAATTAAATTAAATTATAAATGTTATAAACATCAGTATTTTCATTAAGGGCTCGTTTTTACCTAGGATATTTTGGTAAATTATTATTAAAAAGCGATTCAAGTAAAACTTCTCACAGAAAACGTTTTTTCGTCGTTAGAACTGCTAGATGTTCTTTCTCGGGTGATTGTTGTGTTGTATGAAAGGAGAGACGGTTAGCACTCCCCTAGACAAGGATGGAACACATATAACGGTTAAGGCACTGCTGTTCTTCAGCACTTAACCACATTTTTTTGAAGAACAAAACTTCTGATATTAAAGTTACTTAAAATTAGTTTGAGATATTAAATGTTTGGCGCCATATCTAGTACTCTCAAAATACTTCATACAATTTCTATTGCATTAGCTTATATTGTATTTTTAATATGAGATTATATTAAATCTTGGATTAATAGGCCTTAATAGAAGGTCCATAGTCAAAGATTAAAGTCATTAGTAGTTTTAAAATCGTACAATAATAATAAATAATAGAATAATAATTCGATCACGCAGCTTAACCGCTGACGTGAGTTGAGCGAATTTCCAAAACTACTTCTATATGTTTTAGATTTCAACCAACTATTTGGGAAATTGATCTACTCACGAAGGCACTGAATAGCTGCCTGCGTGTACGAAATAATATTAGTAGAATTTGCTTACACCTCAGCCTACAGCCCCGGCTCACGCGTTGTTTCGTTCCGCTCCCAAGGGAAAACTAAAAACTTGTGGCCTCAGATTATTGACTGCGCTATGCTTTGCTTTCAACGGAAAAACTCGCTGCACAAGTTTTCATCTTGGACGTCGGCCTTAGAAGCTAGGCAGGCCCACTGTAAACCCTCACGGGGGTTTGAACCGAGTACTTTTATAGTATTTTAAGATTTGATCGATTTTGAGGGAACCAGACGGGCTATAAGGTCGTGTAAAAATACAAAATGTGCAGAATAAAGTTCTATACATCTTTTTTAGATAAATCACAAAACATTTTATTCTAGTACGAAAAATCGTTAAAAAAAATTAACTGCCAAAAAACGTGATTCTGGTGGATGGATTGTTGGCTAACGAACTCGTCCGAATGACTTAAAAAACCACGTGTGTAACAAATATGGACCAAGTCGGACGTAAAAGTTGCGAACATATATATAATATATATAATTTTTAATTACACCCCTAAACGTGTTCTGTGGGTAATTCTGGGGGGTTCTGGATACGCCACTCTAGGATTTGTCTCTAGGGGGACCAACTAATAAAGGGCGTAGAACACCTGGGGGTTTGGAATTTTGAATTTTTAATGTGTAAAACCACAATTTAACGATTTTTTGACGAACCAAGCAATACTTTTACAAACATACAATTAACCATAAAATGCATGGTTTCATATTTAATTTTCTTTAGCTTAGTTTGTATATTGAAAACATTTATTTAAGAAATTTAAATTCAATTTGTTAAATATATTTGTTGTTCAGATTCTTTTAAATATAATAATTAGAACATAGCCTAGTTTAATTCTATTTCAATCTTTGGGTAAGGCAAAATAAAATTGTAAAACTATTTTTCATAGAATAAGTTTAATATTACAATGATTGAAAACGTAAAATTACATAAACTAGATGTCAACACGATAAATCATCACAATGCTTTCATGAACACAATAGTTTTTTCCAAGCTAAAATTGAATTCTTCTGGATTTTTTCGCTATTTCGTTTAGAACTTTGTCCGGGATCACAGCTATGTTTTTATGGATATAGAACAAAGAGAGCCTATTAAGTCTTGTTTCACTAGTTGTATTTCTCAAATAGCTCTTTAAGTATTTTAAAGTAGAAAATGATATTTCCGCACTACAAGAGGTCGCTGGAAAGCCATTATTTGTAATAACTTGTGAATAGAATGGAACATTTCTTTATTGCAACATAATAAATTCATATTCTTTATTGCAACATGCCAGGTCTCGATGGCATTTATCTTTTTGAAGGGTTTACCATCCTTTTTTAAAGTTTCCGTTCCCTCAGAGTTGATTCTTTTCAAGATTTGATGCCATACTTTTATTTCTCCGTTCAACTGGGTTTCGTCAATAGCTTCAAGTTTCTCTCCATATTGACCAAAAAGATAATCAATATGGATCTCTTCCTTGGACGCGTCAATCAAAATCTCCAAACGTGAAAAAACCCTTCTTATGACTAACAAATCGTTCCATTTAGTTGATTTGTGATGTTTTTCTTTCTTTCCTTTTTCCTTGTGGAGGGTCCGCCCCCCCTCGTAAATACGCCCCTGGTTCTGGGTACCATGATCAGTGCTCGTCTATTTAAAGGCGTAAGGGCATAAAAGGCCCAATTTCACCTTCGTTGGAGGGCCTGAACAGTAAAATTTGGAAAGTAGAAAATCTAATTTGATCTATTTAACAACTAAATAAAACCTAATAAATGTTAAGTTACTTTATTTGTTTTAGGTTGTAAGATTTGTTTTTGTGTTTTACTTTAGTTTTTCTTTATTGGTGTTGTATTTTATCTCTAAAGTTTATAGTTGTTAGTTTTAAGTGTATGGTACTTAAACTTTTTCGTCTTGTTAAATAATTTTAATATTGGTAATAGTTTTATTTACTTCGTTAATTATTTTTAGTGTTAGCTATTATTTCTTGTATTTGTTTATATTTAGGAGAAATATATACTCATGACTCTCAGGCGATGATAACTTATCTATTCATCGCCCAATTACTCATTCAATCAAAAATTGCGCCCTTGAAGGTATCGACTAGACTAAACAATTGACGTGTAAAAGTATCTCTTGTAGCAAAGTTTCCCAGGATTCTGTCAAAGTGTAGCAACAAAAATAATTCGCTAAATACAATCATCCTTAGAATACTTTAAAAATTAAGTGATGGATTTACAGTTTTTGTTAGTAAAAAAGAATTTTAAAGCATGACATTCAACTAACATTCAAAATTTAATAAAATATTTAATATAATGGAAGTTAAAATAGAATTCAACAATACCAAATTGGATGGAACATTTTTATTTTACTAGTTACTAGATGTTTCGTGAGTACTCGTAAAATGAAAAAAATAACTCTTTTTAGTGGAATTAATTAAAGTGTTATTTATTATTGTACTGCAACAAGTTTAGAATGTGGTTGTAGTTCCAACTTGACCGATAGAGCTCTGAAACGCAACTGTTACAGTTTACATGAAAATCTCATAGAGAGCGTGGTGGTAGCGATTTGAACTGTATAGTTACATTCAGTATTGATAGGTGGCGCTGAGGTATATAGAGAAAGTTAAACTAAATTTATAATGGAACTGGGCTATCCTTTTTTTTCCATCCAGAAAATGCATTGCCTCATAAATATTTTGTCATTCATTTAAATTTATGCTTTTCATTGGGACTTGGTGTTTGTTTAAATGAAACTTTTATGATTTTTATGGTCGAAGTAAATAAATCCTTCGAAATCTAACTCCGCCTGTAGGCTGAGCCGAAAGTGATTATTTTTATAATTAGACATCATGTCATGGTTGATAATTTAACCATTCACATGCAGATTTTTGATAAATTTTCTGTAATTTTGTCAAGTTTTTAATATTTGTTGATATAATTTGTAAATTCTGACTCGGGCTATATCGCGTAAACATGCTGAATTTTTAAAAACCTACCTCCTTTATTATGAAAAACATATGCAAAGTCTGATCTCGATAGTTATTCACCTTCGAGGGGAACCTTTAAAACATATTTACAAAATCCTAAAACCATCCCCCCCCCCTTAAAAAAACAACATCATCTCAAACTTTTATAATATACACATATGGCTTAGGTTAGGCCTACATCAAATTAAAGCCCTTTAAAAACCATGCATTTCTGTGGCAAGGGAATACAAATCGGTTAACGCATTCGTTCGCTACGCTCAAAAATATTATTTGGTTTGTTAAGACAGTCCGAGTATACTCCAACGAAGGGTCGATATACTTCGAAAAGCCTGGCAAAGTATCTGGCCCTTTTCTGATTGACTGCTGGCCTCTTTGCCCCCTTTGACTAAATATTAAGTCATTAAGTCAATTAATAGTTTTTTTTTTTAACAAAATTGCAACTTGAGTTCAGCGAATGCCCAAAATTAAGTTTGAGCATTTTAGGACTTCAACCAACTATTTGGGAAATTGGTTTACTCACGAAAGAGCTGGATGTCTGCCTGCGTGTAAGAAATATATCAGTCGAATTTGTTTGCTCCTCAGCCTGCTGCCCGGCTCACCCCGTGCTTATTTCCAATCGCAGCGTACAAACTCGGATCAGAAGATACCCTCACGCGGATTTAAACCGGGTACTTTTGTGGTATTTTACGTTATGATCGATTTTGGGAGAACCAAGAGAACTACAGCGCCGAGGGTAAATTAGTCTCCACAGCGCCGAGGCCATAAATCATCAAAGGGTCTGCTCAGTGATGCAGAAGTGACGAGGGTTAATATCTTCTCTTTTAAAATGAATCCGTAATGGTTTTCATTGCAGACATGGTACGCCTCGAATTCTAAAGTAACATAATGAATTTATGTACTTTTTATGTAATTTTATCTCGTACTTTTGAGATGCTCGCAGTTAATCTTGAATGACTATGTAGAGCCACTTATATATTACTAGAATTATTTAGTTTAACATTACAAATCAAGTCCAGTAATGTAAAAAGCGGCCTTCTGGCTTTTTTTTTAAATCTTTGAAGGAGTAAATATTTGTCATATTTTTACTAAACTAAAAAATCTGAAAGTACTAAAAAAAGTACTAAGTACTAAAAATTACGAAAACCCTAAAAAAAAGTTTACTTCCTGTCAAAAAAAACGTGCTTCCGGTTGTTGGTTTTTTTGCTAACGAACTCGTCCGAGCGACGTGTGTACCAAATTTAAACCAAATCAGACGAAAAATGCGACCTTTGCAAACACATATACACATATACGGTATATATCATTTTTAATTATACCCCAAAATGTGTTTAGCGGACCATGATCGGTGCTCATTTACTACTCCCGACCTTAGGTCTCACCATATGGGTCACTGCAATAGCTCATCTTTCCTATGGAAATTCGCTAGGGAGCCTAATAATTCTGATGTAGACCATTACGAAAACATCGCCCAAGCTTTGGCTTCCTAATGGTATCAGTTGGGTTGATCAGATGTAAGCAATCACTTTACACAGTGTTCCACCCTTCCCTTGAGAGTAGCTTGATGTACAACGGATGAATCAAATCGTACAAGATAGCGTCCAGGTATACTTATTGTAAAAAGATAAATTATTTCTGTTATATAACGTTTTTTTATTTCCCCCTTCGTGTTGGTAACAAATAGTTTGATTTCCCTTTAGAATTAAAGATTTTCTTAATAGGCAAAATTTTACTAAGGGATAAAAATATGGTGAACGAGTCTGGTGCACGGCCGGGTCTAAATCAAACAAAGGTACAGGAGCAGGAATACAAAGGACCGTACACATAGACAAGAACTCAGTGTCGCTAGAGCTCTGCTCTACGGTCTTCTAAACAGAGGTATACGCCATACTTGCATGCGCAAAACGAATATTGGACTCAGAAAGCATGATAATGATATGAGCATAGTACGATATGCTCTGATAGTAAGGCTAGCCATTATGGCTTCAAGAACAACGTCCAAATTTGTCTGGGAATGCCAGAGATTGCTGAATTGGCTGTCGAGCAGTAGGCAAGTAAGACTTGTTTGGGTCCCTGAACATGAATGAGTAGAAGATAATGAAATAGCAGATAAACATGCAAGAAGGGGAGCTGGAACTCCACCGATGAGCCCAGAAACGATGATAGGAATATCAGGAGACTTTGGGAAAGAAAGCGTAAGAAAAAATGTTCAATCAGAACACTCACAGAGATGGAGAGACATAGTAAGAGGTCAGAGGCAGGCACACGACTTCATTGTTAGCCTGGATGGACATCTAAGCAGAACACTGCTGGGTCTCGGCAGGCCGGAAGTAAGGTTGTTGGTCGGTCTACTGACGGGACACAACTCTCTGAAGAGACACCTCCACCTGATTGGGTTAGAAAACAACCCATTATGTCGAAGGTATGGAGAGAAGGAGGAAACTTCTTTCCATGTTCTATGCAAATGTTCTACGCATCATAGAGACAGAAATATCTGGGATAAGGATATTCTGACACCAATTACATACGAGAGGAAAGTCCTCAACGACTTCTTTGTTTCGCAAAAAGGGCGGGTTTGATGTGAACTGTTGCTTGGACACAGAGGACCTCACGGTTTAGGTTCAGTGTGTCCTGGTAGCTGGTCACACAACCCTCAAATAATTATAAAAATAATAGGCAAAATCTTACTAAGGGGTAGAAATA
>JAGFPH010021523.1:0-13279 GCA_018207615.1 Philaenus spumarius | reverse complement strand
CTCAAAAACCTTACGTCCTAGGAATGTGAAATTTGGTACATGTATTTTCCACAGGGGATAGAGGCACACTAAGAAAGGATTTTAAAATATTTAACCTGTAAGGGTTGAAACAATCCATAAAACAAAAAACATTGTTTGTTATACTTTCCATAAAGCAAGAAAGCTGAACTTTTGTACATTTATTTCTTTGACGATACATATAAAAATTAAAGCAGTTTTACCATTTTATCACGTTTTACTAAGGGGTGAACATTTAGCAACAACCCCTATAACTATAAATATTAATTTAATACCGTTAAGGAACGTGAAATATTTGGTTAACATATTGCTCATAGGCGCTATAGGCGCTCTAAAATACGATTTTAAAATATTTGACCTTTAAGGGTTGAAACATCCCCTAAAACAATATATGTTGTTTGATTACTTTCCTTAAAGCTGTAATTTTTTACATATATTTCTTACAACACACATATGAAAAGTAAATGACTTGTACATTTTGTTACTTGCTGATAGGAGTGAAAATGTGTCAACAACCACAAAAACGATAATTATTAATATTCATACATTCCTTAAAACTAGAGAGCTGGAATTTTGTACATTTATTTCTTACACGATACACATAAAAAGTAAACCAGTTGTACATTTCGTCATGTGCTGCTAAGGGTTGAAAATGTAATAACAAACCCTAAAAACAATCAATACTAATTTGTATTCTTTCCTTAAAGCTAGAGAGCTGAAATTTGGAACTTATTAACTTTAAGAAAATATTTAAGACGAAACCCAATCAAAACTAACCCGTTCTATGCATTCGCAATTAAAGACGCTGCAAATATCAAGCTAAAACTGTGATTTACCAGTCTGTAGATTAGCGGTTGAAAAAAAGAGGCTCTTCACTCTGAATTTTGTATTTCGTTTATTTATTTAGCACACATACCATGACGAAGACAATTGACGGGCAACCAGTTAACAATAAATACCAAATTAATTGAATATAAATGTTATAATTATTCACTTTAATAATAATAGATGAAAGAAAATGAGAGAATACTATGACAATTAATTATAAATCATGGTGATGCAACAAACAAATTCCCTGTAGCGAATCACGGGTATTCAGCTAGTTCATAATATTATAATTTTTATAATGTACACAACTCCCAAGCTTTATAAACACACATTACATTTAGATTTATTTGAAAACAAATTTAAATGAAAAAAAACTGTTATGTTTTCCTATTGTAAAATGATAACAGAACTATGGATACAAAAACTGATATTTTTTCTTGCTAGTTGTTTAAAACGCACACGATTAGCCTGGCAAAAATACTTTTTTAGTTTTTGTCCTTATAGCTCAGTCAAATTAATGTAATAAAAAAACAAAACATGGCATAGTTTTGCAAATTGGCTTAAAATGTTAGTTAAGGCTTCTACTTTATCATACTAAAATTCCCCTAACGCGAGACTTGAGCTTTCACCGCCATCTTGAATTTTAAGTACAATTTTCTCGTTTTTCTAAATTATCCCATAAAGTATTAATATTTTACATACCATATGCAATTACAAAATTAAAGTACATAACATTTAATACAAAAATTGTGTTTACAGTTTTTTTGTAACTCCAACTGTTTCAGAGAAACATGTACTTAAATATTAAATTTTTCTAATTTTTAGGTACAATTTTTTAGTTTTTCTTAATTATCCAAAAAAATTTAATATCTTACATAACATGTATAGTTGCAAATTTGAAGTACACAAATTTTACTACAAAAAGTGTGCTTACTACTGTTTTGTAACTCCATCCGTTTTAGAGATAGTATAACCACTTATGTGTAAATATAAAGTTATCAAATGATTATTGATAAATAGTTGCATCATAATGGATATGAATTTTAAAAGGCTACACTAAAAAGAGTATGAACCGAAATCAATTTCACATTGAACTTGCACAAGGGAAATAATTTTTCATTGAGGAAATTGAAATTTTAAGTTCTTTTAAACTTAATGAGCTCATTCTTTTTCCAAGAAGTTTGTAGGAAACGTAATTTCATGTTGCCTTTCCCTCTGTTTGTATAGTTCAAGGAAAATGTATAAATAAAGTTATCCCTTATCCAGCTACACGCCGCCATTGTGGCATCTGAAGAAATCATTATTTTTTAAACCCAAACACGCAATCCTTATTTATGTTTGTTAGCCTCAATTTAGTTTATTTTACTGAAAAAAGTCTTTAGTAGAAGACATTTATTTCAGCTTATTTTCCACATTATTTTGATTGTTGATTTTTTTCGTCACTTGGACCATTTCAATATTTTCCGACCAGTTCTATAATTTGTTATTAACATATCGTATTGTTTTGGCACACTATTGTCCATTGTTGATATTTTTACAGGTTTTGTTGTTTTCATTACCTGGTGTCATATATGCATCTGCAACTTCTTCGAGCAGGCCTTTCAGAGTTTCGGGGGTGTGGCGGTATCGGACTTCCCATTCAGCTACATTGTGAACGAATGGTTTGAGAGTCCTATGCTGTATGCGTAGAACTGCCACCAACGTAGACATTAGACAGCAATGCACTTGCCAAGCAGAACGATCTAGTGATAAAATCAAAAGTAAAATGTTAATTAATAAAAGGGAGGTTTGTCGTCTTATGCTAAAACGTAATAGAAAACAATACGAAGAAAACGGTCTTACAAGTTTAAATTACAATATATATTTAGAACACAAGTCAAAATAGATAATAGTATCAATAGTATGTTTTATTTGCGTTGTTAAAAAAACTATTAGTTTCATACTAATACACTACTTTACTATTTTAAAATTCTTTGTATTTTCTCAACACTTAAAAATTTGCAGTGATGGATGATTGAGTCACTAATAATGATTTGATGAGTTTTCCGATAAATCGATTGGTTACTTCGCTTCAACGGATCTTGATGGGTAAGTCTACCTCAGGTCTCCCACATAAACAACCCAAGTTCGTTTAGTACGTAAGGCAATTTCAAGTAAGCGTTGGGTTCTCATTAACCTAGTTAAAAGTTGACTAGTATTATGCAGGGGCATTTCATATCAAAGACAACTCGCTTGCCTATAATTATTTTCAATGAGACTATCATAGACATATACTTGTTACAGTACTTAAACTGCATTAAGAATATTTGAACAAATCTTGTATACCAATAACAGAAGAACAGATTTTTGAATATAGTACTAACATATTAAAAAATAAAAAACATTAATATGTATAAATCTTATGCCTAACTCTTCGGGCAAAACTCAGTTCTAATAATACATCAAATAATGCAGTGTGTGAATCGCCCTATATAATCAAATAAAAAAATTCCCACTTATGGATACATAATTGCCTCAATTATAAAACAAGCAAATACTTTTGATCAATGTTAATACAAAACAAATATTCTCCAAATAATCACAATAAATGTGCATTCACCTCAATAATTCTGTCTTCGTTGCTTCTTCCATTCGGATCGTCCAACCTCGACATACACCTACTGTACGTCCGGACTTTAGTTGGCAGTACGGGAAAGGCTATGCTAATGCATTTCATATGAAGTTTCCGTACTACAACTCGCACTGCTGACATCGGCCGCTCTATGAATTCACTGAATGTGTAGATGATGACGTAATTTTGTAAATGGTACTACATCTAATTAAAGCTAATAAAACTGTCTTTCCTCAAGTGACTCAAAGAAATGTATATACATTTGTTATATATTTTGTATAGGCTTTTATAACTGAAACGCAACTGAAAAGAACATAGTAAATAATGTAGAAAGCGAGAATGTTTTTAAATTTTCTGTCAGGGAACTTTTTCAAGCGGGATCAAGTTATCTTGTGTATTTGTAAGTTGCGCGGTGCCATCTCAGTGTTTCTGCTTGCCTTTATTTAAATTTAAACACAATGTTTAACAGTTTTATCTTTTTTACACGAATGTACTAATATATATAATGTGGTTTCACATTACATTTTAAATGACACTAAAATTTGAACCACTGTATCGACAAACACACCCTAAACCATCCGAGAACAAACTAACAATGCAATGGGACAGAAGAGGAATCTATTCCTTATCTGTTTATAGGAAACAAAAGAGCATTAGGTTATTTCTGTTGTCGCAACACTTAAGTGCTCCAAAACTGTTCCTTCAAAACAAAAATGATATTTGCAGTCTTGGGTTTCTTTGTTTGTTTATGGTTACTGCAAAATACATTCCTTTTTTATATTTATTACACAGCCATAATTGTATTTTATCGACATTTATTACTTACTTCTTAAATTATTTTTATATTACTGTTCACAATACCGAATATAAGTTGAAGACTAGGTGGTAACTATAACTTGTGAACATCCTTTTTAATGCATCTGTGAGTAACGATAACGCCTTTGTCGACATGCAGACGCGTCGCGGCGACAGTCACAGTCGCATGTTGCCAGGACGGGTAGTAGCCCCGCAACCGCCCATATGTCCTGTACTGCCAACTAAAGCCCGGACGCACAGTAGGTTGGTTTCACCAAAAAAACCTATTTCCTTCTATTTCATATCAGTCCCTAATCAGTTTTACTTTCCTAGCTCTGTCGTTGGCTTATTATAAAATACAACTATACGATCTAATTTCATAGGCGTTGACCATGCCAATAACATTCTATTTCTAATCAATTATCTAAATATAAATTAAAATATCACTCATCTCCTTCGTAACACTAGTGAGTTATAATAGACGTTACCGTCACTGAAACTTTGACAATACAATATCTAAAATTGTTGTTAGCGAAGATGCAGTCTATCTATATTTGTGAACCGTTTTGTAATTTATGGAAGGAAATGTTTATCTTTAAATATGACGATATATAAGACGCTTAATTATAAATTAGTCAGCCTTACTGGATTGTATATTAATAGATATAATTTTTACTAGTAATTAAAACTACAAGATTACGTCTATAAATAGTGTCGAAAATGTTTTTTTAAATTAAAAACAAATTGATAAGCCGATTGAACATTATAACTGTCTAAACAAATAAAAGAGCATTGTGGCGACAAAATCACACTGATTTAAATAAAAACCCGAACCACAAAACAAGGAGCAAAAACTATAGTGTTAAAACCCTCTGAGGATGATGACCATGTCATCGAAATGTACATAAGGGTAAGGTATTAAAAACTTAACTTACAATTTAGTTGTTTAGTTATAGTTTTTGCTCCTTGTTTTGTGGTTCGGGTTTTTATTTAAATCAGTGTGATTATAACTGTTGGTAACATAATCAGCTGTTTCCTCTAATTATTCTTCTAAACTTAAATTAAGGCTATACATATCTCAGAGGAATTTCTATTACCTATTGAATTGTTGTTTTATATGTTAATGTTAGGGTTTCAATCAGGCATAGACCTAAGTTGAGCTGTTTTTAACCTTTAACTAAGAGAGATTTAGAGAATATTGTGTCATGCACTATCATTTACTTCAAAGAATTATCAAAAGACAATGTTTAAGTATCATTGTTGGATTTGAAAGAATTTCTTCCTTTTACTCTGTCCCTGGCCGAAAAACGTTTCCGGGTTGGTCTTAGAACCTGTATATTCATTTTCTGCGAGTCGATACAATTGCAAACACGATAATGATACACAGCTAGAGAACTCTTTACATTGAAGTACGAGTAATTCCGAAAACCTTCAAGTGCATTCATTTTAATAGAGAGACGGTAAACTGTATAAATAATTACACGAAAATATCAATACTTGGTTTTGACAGATGAACATACTTTTTGTAAATCGTTTTCGACATTAACTAAAAGAATATCGTTAGAAGAATCCATTGAATCCATCGTATTGACCTGGAGACGTTTTGCCGACAGCTTTGTTGACAAAGTAAAAGGTAAAGAATAACACAGATGACAATTAAATGTGTCTCATTCTCTGGAAATGCCAAAGGAAAACAAACATCAAACGAATGTATTGATTACAGTGCAAGGATCGTGGTTCAACATCTCAAGACATTCTTTTCAACTAATTTCAGACTATTATCTTTTAATATTTCTGTATATTTGTATGTAAGTTATTTTTTACCAATTATATATACTTTTACTATCGTTATTTTTAAGTGTGATTCATCCTTCTTTTATAATTTAAGTTATTTCAGATATCGAACTTTGTTAATAATTCGACCACGCAGCTGAACCGCTGACGTGAGTTGAGCAAATTTGCAAAATTTAAGTTTATAGGCCTATGTTTTAGGGTTTTAACCATCAATTTGGGAAATAGGTCTATCCACGACGGTGCTAATACCCAGTGCCTTGCTTGCTTCGCACGCCATTCCGCATATTTGGAGTTTATTCAACACACAAAGCATTGCTTGCTTCGCACGCCAATCCCCGTACTGGAAGTTTCTTCAATACACAATGCATTGCGTGCTTCGCATGCCAACCCCATGGTAAAATACACCATATGACTTTTATGGTATTAAAACCACCACTGGTACTTGTATGGTATTTTACGTTTTGGTCGATTTTGGAGAAACAAAGCGAGTTATAAGGTCGTGGAAAAAAATGTGCAGAATAACATCCATATTTGTAGAATAAACTCTAAAAAAACATTTATTCTCGTAGGACAAATCTAAAAAAATAGTTACTTTCGGTCAAAAACGTGCTTCCGGTTGTTGGATTTTTTTGGCTAACGAACGCTTCCGAGCGACGTAGACAACCAACATGTGTACGAAATTTGGACCAAATCGGACTTAAAATGTGGCTGCTAGAGTGCGAACACATTATACACATATATATGATTTTTAATGACTCCCCAAAAGGTGTTCTGGGGACCATGATTGATGCTCATTTGCTACTCCCGACCTTGGGTCTTATCATAAGAGCCCCTGCAATAGCTCATTTTTCTTATGGAAAATCGCTAATAAATTTTAACATGAGGCATCGGCTCTTTAAAAATACAGAGTTATTAAAAATATGGACCTAATTTAATTCATTTGTATTTAATGAAGTATAAATTGGATATGATAAATGGAAAAAATGGATAGAAAGTATAAATGGAAATCTTCACAGTAATGAAAAGAGAAACTTGCAATGTTTGTTTTTACACCGTTTATGCACAGTGTTAGCTGCATGGCAAGCATCTAATCGGTAGCCGCACTCGAAGAAGAATGTCTTCTGTTACCGAGTTCACCTCAGCAGTTGGCCATAGTCGTTGGAGGAAGTGGGCGAAAAAAGCCTCCTTAACATAGCAACACAAATTTCCATGGCTTGAGATCAGTAGATCTCGGTGTTGGTTTATGAGTAAATAGCATTTTTATTGGTAACTGATCAAAAATGGTGATTTAAATAAGCACAACCAATAGTTTTGTACTTAGAAAATCACTAAATAGGTCAAATATAGACAGTTAAGTTATTGAGAGTGCTTCAACAAATTTAAGAAAGCATGTTGAATAGTTAATGCTACTGTAGAGTTGTTTTATACGTAGCACTAATATATTCAAGTTCGTGTTGCCATGCAGAAATTTTACCTGATTTTGTAGAGTCAATTTGTACATCCAAAGATGCAAAAGGTCGGGTAGTTCTGATTTGAGGAATGTTGTATGTATAGGGGCACTATTTAAAATTGCAAGTTTTCTACCTCGGCGGTGCTCCGCACGCGCTACCGGCGACGAAAAACACCACATTGTTTTACCTTGTTCTAGTTTTTTCTAATTTGTTAGTACGATTTAAAATTAAAATAATCTTCCTGAGGATAATACTTTTCGAGATAGATACTATGTTCAGTAATACTATCTCGAAAACTTGGAATTTAAAATACATACAATATTCCTAAAATCAGAACTACCCGACCTTTTGCATCTATGGATGTACAGATTGACTGAACTATACTATATCCTCTACAAAATCCGGTCAAATTTCTGCGTGGCAACACGAACTTTTATATGTTAGAGCTACGTATAAAACACCTCTACAGTAGCATGAACTGTTCAACATGTTTTCTTAAATTTATTTAAGCACCTTTAATAAGTTAAATGTCTATATTTGACTTATTTAGTGATTTTCTTAGTACAAAACTATTCGTTTTGCTTATTTGAATCACCATTTTAGTTCTCTTTACTCATAAACCAACAACTATACGACTATAAACTTAATAACGTTTTTAAAGCTCCCATTGTATTGTAGCTTTTTTCAATGTTCTACCTTGATCGGTTCTCAAGTTATAAGCGTTTTAATAAACGGCACCCCCACCATATTCCCCCCTCCCCCCGGCGATGTCGACCACGCTGGGGGAAGACAACATGGCTTTTCATTATCACTATAGTGCCTATAACAATAATCAGAAATAAAATTGCGTCAGGCCTTCTATGCTTACTCAACCCCCTTCAGATCCCAGTCTGCAAGTTATATTTCTTAAAATATAAATTAATTACATTATAACCATCTTTTTGAATATCCCTTACTTTTAATATCAGAGACTTTTAAATAATACCACAAACTATAAGTATCGCATTATTCTTTTTATTATGTTAACTCTTTAGTTATTAGGGAACTAGGACGTGCTTCAAAAGCCAAGTACAATTCGTCACAGTCATAATTTATAATTTCTTTCGCAGAGGTTTTTAAATGATAAACATGTAAATGAAATTGTTAAGTGTATGATATAACAGAGCAGTTACGATAAAGCTTTAACAGAACCATCAATATTTGGGCGTATTCGTAATCAAAAAAACTAATCATTAAATTGTAAATAAACTTTATTTGAAGGTACGAAACGCCACTGATAAAATATCCTACATGGAAGTTTATAGTGATTGGAACAGCTTATTATTGCAATAACATTGAAATTCACCTGAGAATTCTCCTTTAAATGGACAAAAAGCCCCTTTTAATCTATTTACAGTCATAAATTTTCTTTAAAATGATTTGTAAGTTTCGGTATTTTTCCATTAAAATAATTCCCTACACTTTAGATTGATAACACAGCCTTCATTTAGTTGATGTTTAATTAAAAAGCCTTGAAAAAAATGGAAAAAGCCTTGTAGTTCTCATTTTAATATAAAATGGAAAACGATACTGTCTACATTTCACAACAGATTCTTAAAATAAAATGTTCAGTGAATGCCATGTTGTACTAAATAAATGAAATATTTTAACAGTCATTATTCTTATTTATTTCCCTTAACAACACAGTTGCAACAATAATACTACATCAAATTTATCTTCCATCTAGATAGCAGTGACAGTGGAAAAGTCTGACCTACATGCAGCAACCGTTCATTCTTTGGTAAGTAGTAACCAGAACAGTTGTCTTTGTTTTATTTCGACAACATATTGTGATTAGAGTCTGTACTTTAAAACTTGATATTACCAATTTACAACCATTAAAAAAATTATTATTAAGTTCAAACTTACTGACCCTGTAGAAATTGGTCTCCTCACGAATGGGCTGAATAGGAAATGTATTGGTAGAATTTGGTTGCATCTCAGCCTTTAGCCCTAGCTTACTCTTTAATTCGTTCCGCTCTCAGTTTAAAAACTTTATTATTATTTTTAATTTTTTTATTTAATTTTTTGGATAACGAACTCGTCCCAACGACTTAGAAAACCAATAGAAACCCAATTTTTTAAATTAAATTTGACCATAACGGACGTAAAATGCGGCCGTTAAAGTGCAAACACATATATACAAATATATACAGGGTGATCACGTGTACAAACAGAGAGAATAGAAACGATTCTCCTACTCTTTCCTTTCAACTCCGGTTTAAAGACGAAGGACCGGGAAGCGTTTTAATTTTCGTCTGATCGAGGACAATTTGAATGTCGCGCTTAAAGAAGTTTAACTTAAAAAATACACAGACTGAGGCCACCAAAAAACTCTGACATTTACAACATAAATACTCAGGTCACTTTTCACCCGAGTCATTCAGTTACCTTTCATCTAAAAGAAAAATCTACTCGATAAAACACAATACAAAGTCCCTCACTAACAAAGTCATTATTCTTTAGCAGTTCGGAGAACTTCAATAGCACTAATCCTGAGGGAGGCGGTTGTTTGAACAAACAGCCCTTCATGAAGGTTCCTTTGCTGCTGTAAAAACGTCGATCAGGAAATAGTTCTTACAGAAAAGTACTAAAGCGCGCTGTTATGTATTTGCCGCAAAGCTGTTTGGTTTTACAACTTTGAGTGCATTTAATCTACCGCAGTGAAACTAAGTTACAACGTATCGCATCGATCTAAATACTGCATTTTAGTTTTACACGTCAATAATGTTGTACTATTTTAACCTATATTCAACGTTTTACAATATTTACTGTAGGCTACATTTATTAGCGAATTTCCATAGGAAAAATGAGTTATTGTTCTTAGGTAAGACCCAAGATGGGGAGTAGCAAATGAGCACCGATTATAGTCCCCAGAAAACGTTTTGGGGTGTCATTAAAAATCATATATATTATGTCTTCGCACTCTAGCGGCCGCATTTTAAGTCCGATTTGGTACACATGTTGGTTGTCTATGTCGCTCGGACGAGTTCGTTAGCCAAAAAAATCCAACAATTGGAAGCACGATTTTTGACCGGAAGTAACTATTTTTTAAAGTTTTTCCTACGAGAATGAATTTGTTTTTAAGTGAATTCTGCACATTTTGTTTTTTTACGCGACGTTATAGCTTTCGCTTGGTTCCCCCAAAATCGATCAAAACGTAAAATACCATAGAAGTACCCGGCTCAAAGCCATGTGGTGTACTCTACCGTGGGGTTGGCGTGGGAAGCACGCAATGCTTTGCGTGTTGAAGATACTCCCAATAGCCGGGTTGGCGTGCGAAACAAGCAATGTTTTGTGTGTTGAAGATACTCCCAATACCGGGGTCGGTGTGCGAAGCACGCAATGTTTTGTGTGTTGAAGATACTCCCAATAGCGGGGTTGGCGCGCGAAACAAGCAATGTTTTGTGTGTTGAAGATACTCCCAATACCGGGGTCGGTGTGCGAAGCACGCAATGTTTTGTGTATTGAAGATGCTCCCAATACGGGAGTTGGCGTGCGAAGCACGCAATGCTTTGCGTGTTGAAGATACTCCCAATAGCGGGGTTGGCGTGCGAAACAAGCAATGTTTTGTGTGTTGAAGGTACTCCTAATACCGGGGTCGGCGTGCGAAGCACGCAATGTTTTGTGTATTGAAGATGCTCCCAATATGCGGAATGGCGTGCGAAGCACGCAATGCATTGTGTATTGAAGATGATCCCAACATGCGAAATGGGACCATTTTGCAGCTATTCAGCACCGTCGTGAATAGACCTATTTCCCAAATTGTTACTTGAAACCCTAAAACATAGCCCTATAAACTTAATTTTGGAAATTTGCTCAACTCACGTCAGCGGTTCAGCTGCGTGGCCTAATTATTAACTTTGACCTACGATCTCATAAATTAAAACCAGCGAATCTTCTGTATTTTGTTAGCAACAACTATCAAAATGATTTATACAGAAAGGAATGTAAAAACGTCCCTAATTTTATGAAATCGATACTGCAACCCTTCATCGGTCTATGACGTACACCTCACGTCAATACATTTCTATTCTGTTCTATGTCGAAGCCTATAAGTCCAGTCAGGGTTTTACTTAAATATTATGGTAAAATAATTTAAATCCGAAAAAAGATAGTCATAACATGTCAGCTTTAAATCGGGTTAACCACTGTTTGTTTTACTTCCGCCGTCTTACCACGAAATATAGATATGCGTTATGATATTTAAGTAATTTGATTAAGGGTTAAAAAAGATAAACTAACTGAGGCGATTTTAATTTAAAACAATCATGAAAGCTTTGAATAATAAAAAAAAAATCAATCTTACCTACACTCGATTCAACGTTTAACGTGCAGTACAGGTCTTACGGGGGAGAATAGACATGCTACTACCATTACAGGGAACATGTCGTTTATTGTCATGTGGGTTGCGTCAACTGACCGAGCGTTGCACGGCAGTTGATGGTTTTTACTCGGCTATTGTCGCTGAGACTGTTGTATGGATAGCATGGCTTAGTACTGCACGGTTTACGTGGAATCGAGTGTAGTGTCTATGACTTAAAAAAAAAACTACTAAATTTGATGATAGAGGACATCATTTGCACTGTGACGTACTTTTTCGCCATAAGAGTGGCAATAACAATCGAGTAAATGAACCGAACATGGTGAGCGGGAGCCACACTGGTTTCGTGCTTTTGCATTAGTAAGACTCTCGAGTGCAACTATAATATCGCTTGTAACACGATCTTATTACTAATTGGAGTGGTATTTTTTATTTGAAAAAATTTCGAACAACAGTACGTTTTTCGGGAAAATGTAATGTATAAATAGTAGATAAAAAAATAAAGTAGAAGCCATCTTACGCTCCTACGGGACTAGGCACCCAGCCAGTTGAACCGACTGACGTTTAAATTAAAGTTGTAGGCCCAACAAGCATACATATATAAGATTCGAATATACAACTAACACATTTTCTTGTTTAAAATTAGAGAACAGGTTTTGATTTAAAATAAAAGATTAGGTTTTGTGCTGACTAGCCTAATTTACACAGTAAGAAGTTTGTTTCTTCTTTTCCATTGTCGTTTTGAAGGCAAAATCTCTTCACATAAGGTGTGCCACTCCTTAACATTGATCTGATGGTGGGGCCTTCATTGCAAATCTTGTTGATAGACTCCCCTTTATCAATTCGTTTCCAAGCGCCCAGTCTCTCCGTTGTCACAACAACCCAATTTCGTTTTCCATTAATTTTTACTGTACACTTAAGGGTGTGAAATACCAGGACGAAACGCTCCCATCTTCAATATAACTTACCTTTCATCGAATTTTGAAGGTAACCATTTGTAATTTTAAGGAAATCGTTCATGAACATACAAGTTATAATTCGTAGATGACATAAATGGTGAAATAAATTTGTATTAAAAATGTTTGCTGATAACTGGTATATTTCATCACTGGATGTTTATGGTGTGAGATTATGGTTTTACGTGTTGAAAAGTACTTACACATGAGAAAGGAATTTAGGTAGAAGTTATGACCGATCCTTTTCATCATACTGCACTAGAATCACACAAATACTTAATTCAATCTATATATATAAAATCGAAATACCACTGACTCACTGATGATCACTATATCTCAAAAACGACAAAACATATTACGTAAAAAGCGTTAGAAATATAGATAAAAGTCAAATGCCACTGACTTATTAATCATCGCTATATCTCAAAAAAGACAAAATATATTAACTTGAGACTTAACATAG
>JAGFPH010021522.1:0-13279 GCA_018207615.1 Philaenus spumarius | reverse complement strand
CTCAAAAACCTTACGTCCTAGGAATGTGAAATTTGGTACATGTATTTTCCACAGGGGATAGAGGCACACTAAGAAAGGATTTTAAAATATTTAACCTGTAAGGGTTGAAACAATCCATAAAACAAAAAACATTGTTTGTTATACTTTCCTTAAAGCAAGAAAGCTGAACTTTTGTACATTTATTTCTTTGACGATACATATAAAAATTAAAGCAGTTTTACCATTTTATCACGTTTTACTAAGGGGTGAACATTTAGCAACAACCCCTATAACTATAAATATTAATTTAATACCGTTAAGGAACGTGAAATATTTGGTTAACATATTGCTCATAGGCGCTATAGGCGCTCTAAAATACGATTTTAAAATATTTGACCTTTAAGGGTTGAAACATCCCCTAAAACAATATATGTTGTTTGATTACTTTCCTTAAAGCTGTAATTTTTTACATATATTTCTTACAACACACATATGAAAAGTAAATGACTTGTACATTTTGTTACTTGCTGATAGGAGTGAAAATGTGTCAACAACCACAAAAACGATAATTATTAATATTCATACATTCCTTAAAACTAGAGAGCTGGAATTTTGTACATTTATTTCTTACACGATACACATAAAAAGTAAACCAGTTGTACATTTCGTCATGTGCTGCTAAGGGTTGAAAATGTAATAACAAACCCTAAAAACAATCAATACTAATTTGTATTCTTTCCTTAAAGCTAGAGAGCTGAAATTTGGAACTTATTAACTTTAAGAAAATATTTAAGACGAAACCCAATCAAAACTAACCCGTTCTATGCATTCGCAATTAAAGACGCTGCAAATATCAAGCTAAAACTGTGATTTACCAGTCTGTAGATTAGCGGTTGAAAAAAAGAGGCTCTTCACTCTGAATTTTGTATTTCGTTTATTTATTTAGCACACATACCATGACGAAGACAATTGACGGGCAAACAGTGAACAATAAATACCAAAGTAATTGAATATAAATGTTATAATTATTCACTTTAATAATAATAGATGAAAGAAAATGAGAGAATACTATGACAATTAATTATAAATCATGGTGATGCAACAAACAAATTCCCTGTAGCGAAGCACGGGTATTCAGCTAGTTCATAATATTATAATTTTTATAATGTACACAACTCCCAAGCTTTATAAACACACATTACATTTAGATTTATTTGAAAACAAATTTAAATGAAAAAAAACTGTTATGTTTTCCTATTGTAAAATGATAACAGAACTATGGATACAAAAACTGATATTTTTTCTTGCTAGTTGTTTAAAACGCACACGATTAGCCTGGCAAAAATACTTTTTTAGTTTTTGTCCTTATAGCTCAGTCAAATTAATGTAATAAAAAAACAAAACATGGCATAGTTTTGCAAATTGGCTTAAAATGTTAGTTAAGGCTTCTACTTTATCATACTAAAATTCCCCTAACGCGAGACTTGAGCTTTCACCGCCATCTTGAATTTTAAGTACAATTTTCTCGTTTTTCTAAATTATCCCATAACGTATTAATATTTTACATACCATATGCAATTACAAAATTAAAGTACATAACATTTAATACAAAAATTGTGTTTACAGTTTTTTTGTAACTCCAACTGTTTCAGAGAAACATGTACTTAAATATTAAATTTTTCTAATTTTTAGGTACAATTTTTTAGTTTTTCTTAATTATCCAAAAAAATTTAATATCTTACATAACATGTATAGTTGCAAATTTGAAGTACACAAATTTTACTACAAAAAGTGTGCTTACTACTGTTTTGTAACTCTATCCGTTTTAGAGATAGTATAACCACTTATGTGTAAATATAAAGTTATCAAATGATTATTGATAAATAGTTGCATCATAATGGATATGAATTTTAAAAGGCTACACTAAAAAGAGTATGAACCGAAATCAATTTCACATTGAACTTGCACAAGGGAAATAATTTTTCATTGAGGAAATTGAAATTTTAAGTTCTTTTAAACTTAATGAGCTCATTCTTTTTCCAAGAAGTTTGTAGGAAACGTAATTTCATGTTGCCTTTCCCTCTGTTTGTATAGTTCAAGGAAAATGTATAAATAAAGTTATCCCTTATCCAGCTACACGCCGCCATTGTGGCATCTGAAGAAATCATTATTTTTTAAACCCAAACACGCAATCCTTATTTATGTTTGTTAGCCTCAATTTAGTTTATTTTACTGAAAAAAGTCTTTAGTAGAAGACATTTATTTCAGCTTATTTTCCACATTATTTTGATTGTTGATTTTTTTCGTCACTTGGACCATTTCAATATTTTCCGACCAGTTCTATAATTTGTTATTAACATATCGTATTGTTTTGGCACACTATTGTCCATTGTTGATATTTTTACAGGTTTTGTTGTTTTCATTACCTGGTGTCATATATGCATCTGCAACTTCTTCGAGCAGGCCTTTCAGAGTTTCGGGGGTGTGGCGGTATCGGACTTCCCATTCAGCTACATTGTGAACGAATGGTTTGAGAGTCCTATGCTGTATGCGTAGAACTGCCACCAACGTAGACATTAGACAGCAATGCACTTGCCAAGCAGAACGATCTAGTGATAAAATCAAAAGTAAAATGTTAATTAATAAAAGGGAGGTTTGTCGTCTTATGCTAAAACGTAATAGAAAACAATACGAAGAAAACGGTCTTACAAGTTTAAATTACAATATATATTTAGAACACAAGTCAAAATAGATAATAGTATCAATAGTATGTTTTATTTGCGTTGTTAAAAAAACTATTAGTTTCATACTAATACACTACTTTACTATTTTAAAATTCTTTGTATTTTCTCAACACTTAAAAATTTGCAGTGATGGATGATTGAGTCACTAATAATGATTTGATGAGTTTTCCGATAAATCGATTGGTTACTTCGCTTCAACGGATCTTGATGGGTAAGTCTACCTCAGGTCTCCCACATAAACAACCCAAGTTCGTTTAGTACGTAAGGCAATTTCAAGTAAGCGTTGGGTTCTCATTAACCTAGTTAAAAGTTGACTAGTATTATGCAGGGGCATTTCATATCAAAGACAACTCGCTTGCCTATAATTATTTTCAATGAGACTATCATAGACATATACTTGTTACAGTACTTAAACTGCATTAAGAATATTTGAACAAATCTTGTATACCAATAACAGAAGAACAGATTTTTGAATATAGTACTAACATATTAAAAAATAAAAAACATTAATATGTATAAATCTTATGCCTAACTCTTCGGGCAAAACTCAGTTCTAATAATACATCAAATAATGCAGTGTGTGAATCGCCCTATATAATCAAATAAAAAAATTCCCACTTATGGATACATAATTGCCTCAATTATAAAACAAGCAAATACTTTTGATCAATGTTAATACAAAACAAATATTCTCCAAATAATCACAATAAATGTGCATTCACCTCAATAATTCTGTCTTCGTTGCTTCTTCCATTCGGATCGTCCAACCTCGACATACACCTACTGTACGTCCGGACTTTAGTTGGCAGTACGGGAAAGGCTATGCTAATGCATTTCATATGAAGTTTCCGTACTACAACTCGCACTGCTGACATCGGCCGCTCTATGAATTCACTGAATGTGTAGATGATGACGTAATTTTGTAAATGGTACTACATCTAATTAAAGCTAATAAAACTGTCTTTCCTCAAGTGACTCAAAGAAATGTATATACATTTGTTATATATTTTGTATAGGCTTTTATAACTGAAACGCAACTGAAAAGAACATAGTAAATAATGTAGAAAGCGAGAATGTTTTTAAATTTTCTGTCAGGGAACTTTTTCAAGCGGGATCAAGTTATCTTGTGTATTTGTAAGTTGCGCGGTGCCATCTCAGTGTTTCTGCTTGCCTTTATTTAAATTTAAACACAATGTTTAACAGTTTTATCTTTTTTACACGAATGTACTAATATATATAATGTGGTTTCACATTACATTTTAAATGACACTAAAATTTGAACCACTGTATCGACAAACACACCCTAAACCATCCGAGAACAAACTAACAATGCAATGGGACAGAAGAGGAATCTATTCCTTATCTGTTTATAGGAAACAAAAGAGCATTAGGTTATTTCTGTTGTCGCAACACTTAAGTGCTCCAAAACTGTTCCTTCAAAACAAAAATGATATTTGCAGTCTTGGGTTTCTTTGTTTGTTTATGGTTACTGCAAAATACATTCCTTTTTTATATTTATTACACAGCCATAATTGTATTTTATCGACATTTATTACTTACTTCTTAAATTATTTTTATATTACTGTTCACAATACCGAATATAAGTTGAAGACTAGGTGGTAACTATAACTTGTGAACATCCTTTTTAATGCATCTGTGAGTAACGATAACGCCTTTGTCGACATGCAGACGCGTCGCGGCGACAGTCACAGTCGCATGTTGCCAGGACGGGTAGTAGCCCCGCAACCGCCCATATGTCCTGTACTGCCAACTAAAGCCCGGACGCACAGTAGGTTGGTTTCACCAAAAAAACCTATTTCCTTCTATTTCATATCAGTCCCTAATCAGTTTTACTTTCCTAGCTCTGTCGTTGGCTTATTATAAAATACAACTATACGATCTAATTTCATAGGCGTTGACCATGCCAATAACATTCTATTTCTAATCAATTATCTAAATATAAATTAAAATATCACTCATCTCCTTCGTAACACTAGTGAGTTATAATAGACGTTACCGTCACTGAAACTTTGACAATACAATATCTAAAATTGTTGTTAGCGAAGATGCAGTCTATCTATATTTGTGAACCGTTTTGTAATTTATGGAAGGAAATGTTTATCTTTAAATATGACGATATATAAGACGCTTAATTATAAATTAGTCAGCCTTACTGGATTGTATATTAATAGATATAATTTTTACTAGTAATTAAAACTACAAGATTACGTCTATAAATAGTGTCGAAAATGTTTTTTTAAATTAAAAACAAATTGATAAGCCGATTGAACATTATAACTGTCTAAACAAATAAAAGAGCATTGTGGCGACAAAATCACACTGATTTAAATAAAAACCCGAACCACAAAACAAGGAGCAAAAACTATAGTGTTAAAACCCTCTGAGGATGATGACCATGTCATCGAAATGTACATAAGGGTAAGGTATTAAAAACTTAACTTACAATTTAGTTGTTTAGTTATAGTTTTTGCTCCTTGTTTTGTGGTTCGGGTTTTTATTTAAATCAGTGTGATTATAACTGTTGGTAACATAATCAGCTGTTTCCTCTAATTATTCTTCTAAACTTAAATTAAGGCTATACATATCTCAGAGGAATTTCTATTACCTATTGAATTGTTGTTTTATATGTTAATGTTAGGGTTTCAATCAGGCATAGACCTAAGTTGAGCTGTTTTTAACCTTTAACTAAGAGAGATTTAGAGAATATTGTGTCATGCACTATCATTTACTTCAAAGAATTATCAAAAGACAATGTTTAAGTATCATTGTTGGATTTGAAAGAATTTCTTCCTTTTACTCTGTCCCTGGCCGAAAAACGTTTCCGGGTTGGTCTTAGAACCTGTATATTCATTTTCTGCGAGTCGATACAATTGCAAACACGATAATGATACACAGCTAGAGAACTCTTTACATTGAAGTACGAGTAATTCCGAAAACCTTCAAGTGCATTCATTTTAATAGAGAGACGGTAAACTGTATAAATAATTACACGAAAATATCAATACTTGGTTTTGACAGATGAACATACTTTTTGTAAATCGTTTTCGACATTAACTAAAAGAATATCGTTAGAAGAATCCATTGAATCCATCGTATTGACCTGGAGACGTTTTGCCGACAGCTTTGTTGACAAAGTAAAAGGTAAAGAATAACACAGATGACAATTAAATGTGTCTCATTCTCTGGAAATGCCAAAGGAAAACAAACATCAAACGAATGTATTGATTACAGTGCAAGGATCGTGGTTCAACATCTCAAGACATTCTTTTCAACTAATTTCAGACTATTATCTTTTAATATTTCTGTATATTTGTATGTAAGTTATTTTTTACCAATTATATATACTTTTACTATCGTTATTTTTAAGTGTGATTCATCCTTCTTTTATAATTTAAGTTATTTCAGATATCGAACTTTGTTAATAATTCGACCACGCAGCTGAACCGCTGACGTGAGTTGAGCAAATTTGCAAAATTTAAGTTTATAGGCCTATGTTTTAGGGTTTTAACCATCAATTTGGGAAATAGGTCTATCCACGACGGTGCTAATACCCAGTGCCTTGCTTGCTTCGCACGCCATTCCGCATATTTGGAGTTTATTCAACACACAAAGCATTGCTTGCTTCGCACGCCAATCCCCGTACTGGAAGTTTCTTCAATACACAATGCATTGCGTGCTTCGCATGCCAACCCCATGGTAAAATACACCATATGACTTTTATGGTATTAAAACCACCACTGGTACTTGTATGGTATTTTACGTTTTGGTCGATTTTGGAGAAACAAAGCGAGTTATAAGGTCGTGGAAAAAAATGTGCAGAATAACATCCATATTTGTAGAATAAACTCTAAAAAAACATTTATTCTCGTAGGACAAATCTAAAAAAATAGTTACTTTCGGTCAAAAACGTGCTTCCGGTTGTTGGATTTTTTTGGCTAACGAACGCTTCCGAGCGACGTAGACAACCAACATGTGTACGAAATTTGGACCAAATCGGACTTAAAATGTGGCTGCTAGAGTGCGAACACATTATACACATATATATGATTTTTAATGACTCCCCAAAAGGTGTTCTGGGGACCATGATTGATGCTCATTTGCTACTCCCGACCTTGGGTCTTATCATAAGAGCCCCTGCAATAGCTCATTTTTCTTATGGAAAATCGCTAATAAATTTTAACATGAGGCATCGGCTCTTTAAAAATACAGAGTTATTAAAAATATGGACCTAATTTAATTCATTTGTATTTAATGAAGTATAAATTGGATATGATAAATGGAAAAAATGGATAGAAAGTATAAATGGAAATCTTCACAGTAATGAAAAGAGAAACTTGCAATGTTTGTTTTTACACCGTTTATGCACAGTGTTAGCTGCATGGCAAGCATCTAATCGGTAGCCGCACTCGAAGAAGAATGTCTTCTGTTACCGAGTTCACCTCAGCAGTTGGCCATAGTCGTTGGAGGAAGTGGGCGAAAAAAGCCTCCTTAACATAGCAACACAAATTTCCATGGCTTGAGATCAGTAGATCTCGGTGTTGGTTTATGAGTAAATAGCATTTTTATTGGTAACTGATCAAAAATGGTGATTTAAATAAGCACAACCAATAGTTTTGTACTTAGAAAATCACTAAATAGGTCAAATATAGACAGTTAAGTTATTGAGAGTGCTTCAACAAATTTAAGAAAGCATGTTGAATAGTTAATGCTACTGTAGAGTTGTTTTATACGTAGCACTAATATATTCAAGTTCGTGTTGCCATGCAGAAATTTTACCTGATTTTGTAGAGTCAATTTGTACATCCAAAGATGCAAAAGGTCGGGTAGTTCTGATTTGAGGAATGTTGTATGTATAGGGGCACTATTTAAAATTGCAAGTTTTCTACCTCGGCGGTGCTCCGCACGCGCTACCGGCGACGAAAAACACCACATTGTTTTACCTTGTTCTAGTTTTTTCTAATTTGTTAGTACGATTTAAAATTAAAATAATCTTCCTGAGGATAATACTTTTCGAGATAGATACTATGTTCAGTAATACTATCTCGAAAACTTGGAATTTAAAATACATACAATATTCCTAAAATCAGAACTACCCGACCTTTTGCATCTATGGATGTACAGATTGACTGAACTATACTATATCCTCTACAAAATCCGGTCAAATTTCTGCGTGGCAACACGAACTTTTATATGTTAGAGCTACGTATAAAACACCTCTACAGTAGCATGAACTGTTCAACATGTTTTCTTAAATTTATTTAAGCACCTTTAATAAGTTAAATGTCTATATTTGACTTATTTAGTGATTTTCTTAGTACAAAACTATTCGTTTTGCTTATTTGAATCACCATTTTAGTTCTCTTTACTCATAAACCAACAACTATACGACTATAAACTTAATAACGTTTTTAAAGCTCCCATTGTATTGTAGCTTTTTTCAATGTTCTACCTTGATCGGTTCTCAAGTTATAAGCGTTTTAATAAACGGCACCCCCACCATATTCCCCCCTCCCCCCGGCGATGTCGACCACGCTGGGGGAAGACAACATGGCTTTTCATTATCACTATAGTGCCTATAACAATAATCAGAAATAAAATTGCGTCAGGCCTTCTATGCTTACTCAACCCCCTTCAGATCCCAGTCTGCAAGTTATATTTCTTAAAATATAAATTAATTACATTATAACCATCTTTTTGAATATCCCTTACTTTTAATATCAGAGACTTTTAAATAATACCACAAACTATAAGTATCGCATTATTCTTTTTATTATGTTAACTCTTTAGTTATTAGGGAACTAGGACGTGCTTCAAAAGCCAAGTACAATTCGTCACAGTCATAATTTATAATTTCTTTCGCAGAGGTTTTTAAATGATAAACATGTAAATGAAATTGTTAAGTGTATGATATAACAGAGCAGTTACGATAAAGCTTTAACAGAACCATCAATATTTGGGCGTATTCGTAATCAAAAAAACTAATCATTAAATTGTAAATAAACTTTATTTGAAGGTACGAAACGCCACTGATAAAATATCCTACATGGAAGTTTATAGTGATTGGAACAGCTTATTATTGCAATAACATTGAAATTCACCTGAGAATTCTCCTTTAAATGGACAAAAAGCCCCTTTTAATCTATTTACAGTCATAAATTTTCTTTAAAATGATTTGTAAGTTTCGGTATTTTTCCATTAAAATAATTCCCTACACTTTAGATTGATAACACAGCCTTCATTTAGTTGATGTTTAATTAAAAAGCCTTGAAAAAAATGGAAAAAGCCTTGTAGTTCTCATTTTAATATAAAATGGAAAACGATACTGTCTACATTTCACAACAGATTCTTAAAATAAAATGTTCAGTGAATGCCATGTTGTACTAAATAAATGAAATATTTTAACAGTCATTATTCTTATTTATTTCCCTTAACAACACAGTTGCAACAATAATACTACATCAAATTTATCTTCCATCTAGATAGCAGTGACAGTGGAAAAGTCTGACCTACATGCAGCAACCGTTCATTCTTTGGTAAGTAGTAACCAGAACAGTTGTCTTTGTTTTATTTCGACAACATATTGTGATTAGAGTCTGTACTTTAAAACTTGATATTACCAATTTACAACCATTAAAAAAATTATTATTAAGTTCAAACTTACTGACCCTGTAGAAATTGGTCTCCTCACGAATGGGCTGAATAGGAAATGTATTGGTAGAATTTGGTTGCATCTCAGCCTTTAGCCCTAGCTTACTCTTTAATTCGTTCCGCTCTCAGTTTAAAAACTTTATTATTATTTTTAATTTTTTTATTTAATTTTTTGGATAACGAACTCGTCCCAACGACTTAGAAAACCAATAGAAACCCAATTTTTTAAATTAAATTTGACCATAACGGACGTAAAATGCGGCCGTTAAAGTGCAAACACATATATACAAATATATACAGGGTGATCACGTGTACAAACAGAGAGAATAGAAACGATTCTCCTACTCTTTCCTTTCAACTCCGGTTTAAAGACGAAGGACCGGGAAGCGTTTTAATTTTCGTCTGATCGAGGACAATTTGAATGTCGCGCTTAAAGAAGTTTAACTTAAAAAATACACAGACTGAGGCCACCAAAAAACTCTGACATTTACAACATAAATACTCAGGTCACTTTTCACCCGAGTCATTCAGTTACCTTTCATCTAAAAGAAAAATCTACTCGATAAAACACAATACAAAGTCCCTCACTAACAAAGTCATTATTCTTTAGCAGTTCGGAGAACTTCAATAGCACTAATCCTGAGGGAGGCGGTTGTTTGAACAAACAGCCCTTCATGAAGGTTCCTTTGCTGCTGTAAAAACGTCGATCAGGAAATAGTTCTTACAGAAAAGTACTAAAGCGCGCTGTTATGTATTTGCCGCAAAGCTGTTTGGTTTTACAACTTTGAGTGCATTTAATCTACCGCAGTGAAACTAAGTTACAACGTATCGCATCGATCTAAATACTGCATTTTAGTTTTACACGTCAATAATGTTGTACTATTTTAACCTATATTCAACGTTTTACAATATTTACTGTAGGCTACATTTATTAGCGAATTTCCATAGGAAAAATGAGTTATTGTTCTTAGGTAAGACCCAAGATGGGGAGTAGCAAATGAGCACCGATTATAGTCCCCAGAAAACGTTTTGGGGTGTCATTAAAAATCATATATATTATGTCTTCGCACTCTAGCGGCCGCATTTTAAGTCCGATTTGGTACACATGTTGGTTGTCTATGTCGCTCGGACGAGTTCGTTAGCCAAAAAAATCCAACAATTGGAAGCACGATTTTTGACCGGAAGTAACTATTTTTTAAAGTTTTTCCTACGAGAATGAATTTGTTTTTAAGTGAATTCTGCACATTTTGTTTTTTTACGCGACGTTATAGCTTTCGCTTGGTTCCCCCAAAATCGATCAAAACGTAAAATACCATAGAAGTACCCGGCTCAAAGCCATGTGGTGTACTCTACCGTGGGGTTGGCGTGGGAAGCACGCAATGCTTTGCGTGTTGAAGATACTCCCAATAGCCGGGTTGGCGTGCGAAACAAGCAATGTTTTGTGTGTTGAAGATACTCCCAATACCGGGGTCGGTGTGCGAAGCACGCAATGTTTTGTGTGTTGAAGATACTCCCAATAGCGGGGTTGGCGCGCGAAACAAGCAATGTTTTGTGTGTTGAAGATACTCCCAATACCGGGGTCGGTGTGCGAAGCACGCAATGTTTTGTGTATTGAAGATGCTCCCAATACGGGAGTTGGCGTGCGAAGCACGCAATGCTTTGCGTGTTGAAGATACTCCCAATAGCGGGGTTGGCGTGCGAAACAAGCAATGTTTTGTGTGTTGAAGGTACTCCTAATACCGGGGTCGGCGTGCGAAGCACGCAATGTTTTGTGTATTGAAGATGCTCCCAATATGCGGAATGGCGTGCGAAGCACGCAATGCATTGTGTATTGAAGATGATCCCAACATGCGAAATGGGACCATTTTGCAGCTATTCAGCACCGTCGTGAATAGACCTATTTCCCAAATTGTTACTTGAAACCCTAAAACATAGCCCTATAAACTTAATTTTGGAAATTTGCTCAACTCACGTCAGCGGTTCAGCTGCGTGGCCTAATTATTAACTTTGACCTACGATCTCATAAATTAAAACCAGCGAATCTTCTGTATTTTGTTAGCAACAACTATCAAAATGATTTATACAGAAAGGAATGTAAAAACGTCCCTAATTTTATGAAATCGATACTGCAACCCTTCATCGGTCTATGACGTACACCTCACGTCAATACATTTCTATTCTGTTCTATGTCGAAGCCTATAAGTCCAGTCAGGGTTTTACTTAAATATTATGGTAAAATAATTTAAATCCGAAAAAAGATAGTCATAACATGTCAGCTTTAAATCGGGTTAACCACTGTTTGTTTTACTTCCGCCGTCTTACCACGAAATATAGATATGCGTTATGATATTTAAGTAATTTGATTAAGGGTTAAAAAAGATAAACTAACTGAGGCGATTTTAATTTAAAACAATCATGAAAGCTTTGAATAATAAAAAAAAAATCAATCTTACCTACACTCGATTCAACGTTTAACGTGCAGTACAGGTCTTACGGGGGAGAATAGACATGCTACTACCATTACAGGGAACATGTCGTTTATTGTCATGTGGGTTGCGTCAACTGACCGAGCGTTGCACGGCAGTTGATGGTTTTTACTCGGCTATTGTCGCTGAGACTGTTGTATGGATAGCATGGCTTAGTACTGCACGGTTTACGTGGAATCGAGTGTAGTGTCTATGACTTAAAAAAAAAACTACTAAATTTGATGATAGAGGACATCATTTGCACTGTGACGTACTTTTTCGCCATAAGAGTGGCAATAACAATCGAGTAAATGAACCGAACATGGTGAGCGGGAGCCACACTGGTTTCGTGCTTTTGCATTAGTAAGACTCTCGAGTGCAACTATAATATCGCTTGTAACACGATCTTATTACTAATTGGAGTGGTATTTTTTATTTGAAAAAATTTCGAACAACAGTACGTTTTTCGGGAAAATGTAATGTATAAATAGTAGATAAAAAAATAAAGTAGAAGCCATCTTACGCTCCTACGGGACTAGGCACCCAGCCAGTTGAACCGACTGACGTTTAAATTAAAGTTGTAGGCCCAACAAGCATACATATATAAGATTCGAATATACAACTAACACATTTTCTTGTTTAAAATTAGAGAACAGGTTTTGATTTAAAATAAAAGATTAGGTTTTGTGCTGACTAGCCTAATTTACACAGTAAGAAGTTTGTTTCTTCTTTTCCATTGTCGTTTTGAAGGCAAAATCTCTTCACATAAGGTGTGCCACTCCTTAACATTGATCTGATGGTGGGGCCTTCATTGCAAATCTTGTTGATAGACTCCCCTTTATCAATTCGTTTCCAAGCGCCCAGTCTCTCCGTTGTCACAACAACCCAATTTCGTTTTCCATTAATTTTTACTGTACACTTAAGGGTGTGAAATACCAGGACGAAACGCTCCCATCTTCAATATAACTTACCTTTCATCGAATTTTGAAGGTAACCATTTGTAATTTTAAGGAAATCGTTCATGAACATACAAGTTATAATTCGTAGATGACATAAATGGTGAAATAAATTTGTATTAAAAATGTTTGCTGATAACTGGTATATTTCATCACTGGATGTTTATGGTGTGAGATTATGGTTTTACGTGTTGAAAAGTACTTACACATGAGAAAGGAATTTAGGTAGAAGTTATGACCGATCCTTTTCATCATACTGCACTAGAATCACACAAATACTTAATTCAATCTATATATATAAAATCGAAATACCACTGACTCACTGATGATCACTATATCTCAAAAACGACAAAACATATTACGTAAAAAGCGTTAGAAATATAGATAAAAGTCAAATGCCACTGACTTATTAATCATCGCTATATCTCAAAAAAGACAAAATATATTAACTTGAGACTTAACATAG
>JAGFPH010021518.1:0-13281 GCA_018207615.1 Philaenus spumarius | reverse complement strand
CAATAAACCTTAATTTTGAAGAGTTTGTTTGCAATGTCAATGTTAATAAACAGCAGTCCATTATTTGACAGAAAAATGAACACAAGCAAAATACTAGAACGTTTTGAATGAAGACATTACAAAGAATTATTGTAGATTTAAAAAAATTTAATATCTTACGATATTCTTATTTATGTTAAATTTGGAAAATATTACTAGGTTTGACATTAGTTTCCAACTTGTTTTGTGAACTAATAACTTAGGTAAATAGTTAACGACAACGGATGAATTTTGATCGACTTTTCATTAATAAATCGATTGCTATATAATTTCATGGTTTTTTGTTTATGTTTGGTTTAGGTACCCAACCTATCGGCAGGGCGTTACAAAAATTATTTTATGGACTCATCAAATGCTCCCATCCACGGAAATCTTTAGTAAAAGGCGAAAGATTTATGCGATTTGAAGGGAAACCAGAGTAATTTATAAATTCTAAAAATTTGGTCTAACTCATAATGCCTACAATAGTTTCGTGAGACGATTGCTATATAATTTGATGATTTTAATAATGATTTAATTCTTTATAATTTGTTAAGCTTACATAATATTTTGATAGGTTATTTAAATGATTATCTTTAATTAAATAATTCATTTATAATAATAGTACGTATTGTTAAATGGATGTTGAAAAAGTCAATGTTTGTTCTAAACTATTCTTCATTGAAAAGTTTCGTCTTTTCCTCACTAGAATGCGCGCCTCCCTATTAAGTAATAATTTATCTGTCCTAACCTTTAACAAAGTCAACTAATATGTTAATATTTATTAAAACTAGCCTATAAAAGTTAAACAAACATTGAAATTGTACTCTATAAATGTTTAAAATTTACTCGTATTTAACATAATATTCATACAACTACTGACTAACATTTGTCTCAAACAAAAAATAACTTTCAAAAATAACTTCTCATTCTCAATGATTTCAGTTGGCTATGATCTTATATGAACTACTTTACAATAGATTATGTCTCGTGAATTCAGAGAGTTGTAAAACTTCCGAGAATGAATGACGGCAAAAA
The DNA here is from genome assembly GCA_018207615.1 of Philaenus spumarius. Taxonomy (NCBI): domain Eukaryota; kingdom Metazoa; phylum Arthropoda; class Insecta; order Hemiptera; family Aphrophoridae; genus Philaenus; species Philaenus spumarius. Next base: position 12,225 of record JAGFPH010021518.1, on the reverse strand, counting down.
CCCAAAAAACCAACCTTTTTGTCTTAAAAAATGTTAACTTTTTTTAACGGTATTCTAGTATTTTTTTTAAATTGTAGCCAATAAATCAATTTGCAATGCTGGAATCAAATGTTTTAAAAGCAGAATAAGTATGTACAAATAATACTTGTATATAAAAAGGTTTTAAAAATACAACTCTTAATTTATTTTGAATGGTGTAGTGGGATACCTTCCCTTGTGTATCTAACGTTTAGGTGCAATATCAAAATTAACAATGTCGACCTTAAAATAAATTATTTCGTCTATTTGGATACAATTACGACCAATAAACCTTAATTTTGAAGAGTTTGTTTGCAATGTCAATGTTAATAAACAGCAGTCTATATTTGACAGAAAAACGAACACAAGCAAAATACTAGAACGTATTTAATAAAGACATTATATAGAATTATTGTAGATTTAAAAAAAATATCTTACGAATTCTTATTTATGTTAAATTTGGGAAATATTACTAGGTTTAACATTAGTTTCAAACTTGTTTTGTGAACTGATAACTTAAGTAAACAGGTAACGACAACGTATGAATTTTGATTGACTTATTCATTAATAAATCGATTGCTATATAATTTCATGATTTTCTGTTTATTATATGTCTTTGTTTAGGTGCCCAACCTTTCGGCAGGGCGTTACAAAAATTATTTTATAGACTCATCAAATGCTCCCCTCCACGGAAATCTTTAGTAAAAGGCGAAAGATTTATGCGATTTGAAGGGAAACCAGAGTAATTTACACCGACTAAACATTTTATCTATCTCATAATGCCTACATTAGTTTCGTGAGACGATTGCTATATAAATTGATGATTTTAATAATGATTTAATTCTTTATAAAATGTTATGCTTAAATAATATTTTAATAAGTTATTTAAATGTTTATCTTTAATTAAATAACTCATTTATAAATGTGTTGTTAAATGGATGTTGAAAAAGTCAATGTTTGTTATAAACTAACTTTCATTGTAAATGTTTCGTCTTTTTCCCACTAGAATGCGCGCCTCTCGATTAAGCGTAATTTCTATGTCCTAGACTTTACTCCAGTCAATGTTAATATTTATTAAAATTATGAAAGTTAAAAATAAAATAATACTCTTTAAATGTTTAAAATGTATTCTTATTTAACATACTGTTCATACAACTACTGATTTACATTTGTCTCAAAGAATAAATAACTTTAAAAAATAACTTCTCACTCTTAATGTTTTTAGTTTGCTGTATTCTCATATGAACTACTAGACGATAAGTTATGTCTCGTGAATTCAGAGAGTTGCAAAACTTCCGAGAATAAACGACGGCAAAACCCAAAAAACCAACCTTTTTGGCTTTGAAATGTTAACTTTTTTTTGAAAGAAAACTGCATTCAAATAATTTTTCAAGTTGCAAGAATATTCTATCTTTATTGCACAAAAAGCCAAATCGTTTTTGGTAATTATAGACAATAAATCACTTAGCAACGCAACAATCAAATTTTTCTCTAAGTAGAATAAGTATGTACAAATAATACTTGTATATTAAAACCTTTTAAAAATACTACTCTTAATTTGTTTTAAATAGTGTAGTGGGATACCAATACTTAATTAGGATAGTATTTTAGTCTTGTTTTTATATCTGTTGGTTTGTTGCACATTTATAGTAATTGTAGCCAATTACTTGGTAATGAAGGAATCGATATAATATTTATACTTAGTTTGCTTCCCTTGCGTATCAAACGTTTAGGTGCAATATCAAAATTAACAATGTCGATCTTAAAGTAAATTATTTCATCTATTTGGATGCAATTGCGACCAAAAAATCTTACTTTTGAAGAGTTTTTTTGCAATTTCAATGTTAATAATTCGACCACGCAGCTGGACCGCTGACGTGAGTTCAGCAAATTTCCAAAATTAAGTTTATAGGCCTATGTTTTAGAGTTTCAACCAACAATTTGGGAAATAGGTCTACTCACGAAGGCGTTGAACAGCTGTCTGTGTGTACGCAATATATTAGTAGAATTTGTTTGCGCCTAGTGGCCTCGCGAGTTTGTACCACTTGGCTTCGAACCGTAGTTTCTTGATACGATTGCTACATAATGTGATGATTTTAACAATTATTAAATTCTTTAAAAATTTTCGCTTACATAATATTTTAATATGTTATTTAAATGTTTATCTTTAATTAAATAACTCAATTATAATAATTATTGTATTGTTAAATAGATGTTGAAAAAGTCAATGTTTGTTCTAAACTTTTTGCAATGTCAATATTAATAAACAGCATATTGCAGTCCAATATTTGACAAAAATGAACACAAGCAAAATACTAAAACGTTTTGAATGAAGACATTATAAAGAATTTTTGTAGATTTAAAAACAAATGTAATATCCTACGAATTTTTATTTACGTTAAATTTGGAAAATATTACTAGGTTTAACATTAGTTTCAAACTTGTTTTGTTAACTAATGACTTAGGTAAATAGGTAACGACAACGGATGAATTTTGATTGACTTATTCATTAATAAATCGATTGCTATATAATTTGATGGTTTTCTGTTTATGTTTGGTTCAGGGGCCCAACCTTTCGACAGGGCGTTACAAAAAATCTTTTATAAACTCATCAAATGCTCCCCTTCACGGAAATCTTTAGTAAAAGGTGAAAGATTTATGCGATTTGAAGGGAAACCAGAGTAATTTACATAGTCTAAACATTTTGTCTAACTCATGATGCCTACATTAGTTTCGTGATACGATTGCTACATAATTTGATGATTTTAACAAAATTATTTAATCTATACTAATATTATAAAGAGGTAACGTTTGTTTTTTTGTTTGTTTGTATGTAGGAGGTAATCTCTGGAACTATTGAACCGATAGAAAAAATAGTTTTAATAATAAAAAGCTACACTATCCCTGAGTAACATAGGCTATAATTCATTTCTATAAAAACATTGTTTTAATTTCATTATTTGTAAATTTTGTCGGAAAAAATTCTTAGGTTAAGCCTAGGCTGATAAATCAACACATGTATTTAGATTTACTACCATAGCAACCAATTGAATAAAATAACAAATAACAGCTGTTTGGTTTAATATTTCCATTAACAGCTAATTTCAAACTTTGTAATTTATTGTAACATTTAGGTTAGGTTTTTTTATTAAAGTGTGTGTAGACCTGAGCCTTAATGGTTTAAACCTTTATTATAACTGTTTTTATAAAATGTACGAAATAATTTGATTAGAACATTTAACATTATTTACCGTCTTAGCTTTGGAGTTATTATTAATCCTATTCCTTTATTATAAAGAAAACATAACATGATTTTGTGTACAGAAGTTCCAACGGGGTTGGCGTGCGGAGCACACAGGGGTTTCCCCTAGTTCTATATAAAATGTTAGCTTACATAATATTTTAATATGTTATTTAAATGTTTATCTTTAATGAAATAACTCATTTATAATAATTATTGTATTGTTAAATATGTTGTTGAAAAAGTCAATGTTTGTTGGAAACTTTTTTTTTAGGCGGAAAAATGCATTTAGACAGACCTCTCGTTAGAGAAGGTACTGTGGGGCTCAATCCAGAATAAGTCTGCAATACCAATGACTACATATCAATTGTCTTGTCTGATATCTCGAAACTAAAGCCCCGTCCACACTTGCAGACTTGTCTGCGGAAACATTGTCGGCCGACTGTCTCTCCGGTGTTTTCTCTTGTCTCCGGAGACAGTCTGCCGACTGTCTGCCGACTGTCCGCCGACAATCAGCCGACTGTCCGCCGACAGTCTGTGTGTTTCTGGAGACAAAAGACAATGTTTTCTGTTTTCCAAACGAACGGGAAACACGCAGACTGTCGGCCGACTATCAAAATTCTTATATGCAAAATGTGCAAAATACTTTATACTGTAAAGTGATATTACTTTTTTAAACATTTTATACTTTTGTAAAGAACGTATATAATTTTATTTTAACTTAAATAAGTGACTCATATATGCGTGTATTTTGATTTAATAAATTTGCAAATACAAATTTATATGTAATAATATTGTGTAGCTTAATGGTACACATTGTGTTTTAGTATTACCTAAGTGGAGGGGGCATTCCGGCCCGTAGTATAGTGTGGCCTTAATGCAACCCTCAAACCCTCAGCTTCTAGTTGTCAGTAGAGAGTCAGATCGTGTGCATAGTGATCTGTTTACTGGTGATTTATTCCCACTGAAATATTTTTAATGGATTTTTTCGTTTTTATTAGTTAAAATGACCACGTGGAATCAAGAGTCGACGATGAAACTCATCGAGGAACTACATTCGCGTCCATTGTTGTGGGACGTATCTATTAAAGATTATAAAATAGATATGACATAGATGCAACTGTATCCTGCTTGTTAAAAAGTGTTCAAAATTGGTATAATTAATACTTTAACAACTATTATTTTGTACATAGATTTTCCCAATACACTTAAAACAGCAAACAATTATTTTTATATTTAAAAAATATTATGCAACGAAAAGTTATCCAAACACAGCTGAACATAAATTTTACCTGTTTTGTAAATTGTTATAAAAGCTTTCTTAAATCGATGATTAGTTTTCTTGACAAGTACAACATTGATTGTAGCATCTGAAATAAGTTGTATGACACGAACAAATGTATGTACATAATATCGATAAAAATTAATACTAGGCCTACTATTAAATAATAACTACATAATATCGCCTCTTCCTTGGTAAATCAGCCACATGATTTAGAAAGATAAAGCACGCACAAGCTAAAACCACGTCCTCTTCAGTCTCCATGTCGTCAAACACTGGCTTTCTAGTGTGGACGCAAAACAAGACGGAGACTCGAATCACAAACTGTGTCGGCCGACAGTCTGCAAACAGTCGGCCGACAGTCGGCCGATTGTTTGCATACACAGTCTGCAAGTGTGGACGAGGCTTAAGGAGCAATGGAAATCAACCTTCAACTAAAATAAGGTTAATAGGTTTTCTGAAACGATGACTTTTTTTAAATATACATCGATGTTTACCGTTAAAATACATCGATGTTTACGATATTATTGTCACATCGATGTTCATCCCTACAACCCTTGATTATACATACGTTCATAATCAAAGCTACAACGGATGAAGTTTGATTGACTTATTAATTAATTGGTTGCTATATAGGCCTACTTTCTGTTTATGATTTCGGTTGATGATTTTCTGTTTATGTTTTGGTTTAGGGGCCCAACCTTTCGGCAGGGCGTTACTAAAATTATTTATTTTATAGGCTCATCAAATGCTCCCCTCCACGGAAATCTTTAGTAAAAGGCGAGAGATTTATGCGATTTGAAGGGAAACCAGAGTAATTTGCAAAGTCTAAACATTTTGTCTAACTCATAATGCCTACATTAGTTTCGTGAGACGATTGCTACATAAATTGATGATTCTATTCTTAATAAAATGTTAAGCTTACATAATATTTTAATACGTCATTTAAATGTTTATCTTTAATTAAATAACTCATTTATAATTGTATTTTTATGGATGTTGAAAAAGTCAATGTTTGTTCTAAAACAGCTACTCTTCACTGTAAATGTTTCGACCTTTCCTCACTAGAATGCGCGCCTCTCTCTGTCCTAAACTTTACCAAAGTCAATTGAATGTTAATATTTATTAAAACTATAAAAGTTAAAAATAAAATAAAATTATACTCTGTAAATGTTTAGAATTTACTCTTATTTAACATAATGTTCATACAATTACTGATCAACATTTGTCTCAAACAAAACATAACTTTAAAAAATAACTTCTCACTCTTAGTGATTTCAGTTTACTGTAATCTTATATGAATTACTTGACGATAAGTTGTGTCTCGTGAATTCAGAGAGTTGCAAAACTTCCGAGAATGAATGACGGCAAAACCCATAAAACCAACCTTTTTACTTTCCTTACCCTATACTAGGTAAGGTAAGTATTGCGATCGACCCAAAAATTCGATGTCGAGTTTTCATAATATCTTTACGTTTCAAGGCCCCCTGAGTCAAAAAAATGCATTTTTGGCAATTGGTCTGTCTGTGTGTCTGTGTGTCCGGAGTGCACAGGGCAAACGGCTGGACGGATCAAGCTGAAATTTACAGGATATCTTCAAACACGTAAACAATTTAACCCATGTAAATTTGAAGCAAATCGGAGTTGGTGTCTTACCGTGGGACCAGTTTTTAGCACATTTTTGGTATTTACTCCAAAACCCCTCTAACGATTTTGATTAAACTTTGCTAACATACTCTACTAAGACCCACTTAACACGCTATGTACGCTATATACCCTTAAAAATTCGTTGAAAAAAGTTATTACAAAAACGCAAGTTATTTTGTTTGTATCTCCGAAATGGCTGGTCCTATCGACTTGAAAATGGTCTCATTCGATTCAGCGTCCAAAAGAATGTCAAAAAAGATACCCCACTCAACTTTTTCAATTTTTTCAAAAATTGACCCCAAAAACGCCCTTTTTGGGGGCAAAAATGACTTTTTTTTTAACTAGCCGTGTTTGGTATCGACCTTGACATTTTTGGGGGTGAGAAATCGATTGAGACCAAAATCAGGTCCGTGGGATTAACCGTTTTGAAGTTAGTACCGCTTTCTTCGAAACGGATACTCCTATTAACTCGAAAATGGTATCATCAATCTCTCGCTCGAAAAATTTGGTAATTGATACAGCATCTATTTTGGTAAGGAAAGTTGTGTGATGTGCACACCAGATGTTTTATATAACATCTATATGGTGAACATCGATGCTCATCCCAAATATAAGTAATGCTTAAACAATTATATAATTATTGTAGTAATAATTATTATTAGCCTGCTCTGATAATACAATGAATTTGTTTGTGGCCCATTGAGGGCTTCCAAAAATTGCCGTAGTGGTCGGTATTTCACGACCACATGGCGGGGTATTGGTAAAAGTTTTCAATAAGCAATAATCGCACCTCAGATAGACTTCATTGGTTACGATATTGCCACTGCGCAAAGTTAACATCTAATTATTGCAGAAACGTCTAGTCGAATCAATTATAACAGCGCGTTGTGAGATGTTGTAAACGATTAACTATTTTACATATAAATTAATAACCATTTCAAAAGTTTAATCAATTTGTTAAAAATTCTATATATTTTCTAACATTTCCATTTGAACGAAACCTTAAACAATTTACAATAAATCTTTAAAATGTCAACTTTAAATAAACTTTTACTCTACACGTTTGACGTTTGCAAAAAGTTCGTTTCTTGTCCACCAGGTAGAGCAGTTGCGCACAATGAAGTGCAGCAGCTGAACAATGTTTGAATCATTGAGCCTTATGAATAAAAGTGAAGCTAATGCTTTAAAGTAAAAGTTAGAAGTAAAAGGTTTTGTTTCAACCAAAAGTTAGGAGTAAAAGCATTTCCTTCCTTACACATGAATAATGCTTATCTTTTACTTGTGAGCAAATCCTTCAATCTGGAAGTAAATGGATGAAACAGTTGACATGTAAAAGAGAAAAGAAAATCAGCAGTTTATTATTGATTGCAGTTGTATTAACAGAGAGTAGGTATATTATTATACACATTCTGTGAAAAAATCATCATGATACCATACATTATTTTATTTATAAATTATTATTATTAAATTTTTAGTGCCTATCGAAAACGTATATACTTTGTAAACAAAATTTTACAATACATTTTTAAAGTATATATATATATATATATTCGATTTTAAATATTAAAAAAGATTTGGATTCACAATAAAATTCTCTATAACTTATTATATTCACAACCCAATACATAATTAAAATAAATGTCAAATAATACAAAATAAAAAAAAACATTGTTCACCGTTTGTGGAATTTGAATAGTAATTTGTATAGGCCTAATCAGTAAAGGTATTACAATTTGTTGTAACTATCTGAGTTTTTAAAATTGTTATTTTAGGTATGTTTTCTAAACGTGGTTCAAATTTTATTAAAATCGGTTAAATATTTTTAAAGTTATTAAATTTTTACTGAAGACATGAACAAATAATTTTTCACCGAATAAAGATATCGGAAAGTGGTGTTTATAGGCCTAATCAGTAAAGGAATTAAAAAATTTTGTAACAATCTGATTTATTTATATTATTATTATTGATATGTTTTCTATATGTGGTATGAATTTTATTAAAATCGGTTAAATATTTTTAAAGTTATTCAATTTTTCAACGTTTTACTTCGCTGATAGTTCGGCGACTGACTAGATGCATCAGTTCTGAAGGATTTGCTTTACATTTGAAGTAACAGATCAGTTTTATTCATATCCATTTGCTACTTTTGAAGTATATGGATCAACCAAACAAGGATTTGCTCTTACCTCAAAGAAAAAGGTATTGCTTTATATTTTTAATCATATAAGTAGAAGGATTTGCTTTAAAACCTGCAAATAAAAGGTTTTACTTCTTTTTATTCATAAGGCTCAATGAATCTTTTACTACACGTACATTCTTTAGCATATCAACTACAATAATAGCCCCCCCCCCCCCTAGCATGGATATATAGCCTTTTTAGAAAAAGTGTTTCAATTTTAATTCCGTTTATACTTTTTACACGTTTAAAGCTTCTTTCACCAGGGTTTTCTTATTAATAAATTGGGAAAACAATATTGCAATAAAGTCTTGCATGTCAGAACATTCTGTATAATGTAGGCCTACCGTGGGCCTACCCATGTAGGTCGAAGACGTTCTCTTTAAAAATATAATTAAATTCAAAACCTCGTTTATAAAAAAAATCGGTTTATACGAACAAAATAAAAAACACATTTTTTAATACTGTAAATATTTTGTTATACAGTGTAGGTCTAATTGAGCTCGCCACACAACTCCTCTTGATTTACCGTCATAACCATACCGTCTTGTTTTTAGCCGAATTTTTGAAGAAAATAAGAGCTATTACACTCGACCCAATTTGAAATTTACTTTATATATATATATATATATCTGTTTTATTCCCGGATTGATAAGTGGTAGTAAATATGCTTCAAAATTGCTGATTTTTTGGTGAAAGGGTCCTAGTAGGATTCTTCAGATATACTTTTTTTTGTTTTTCGATCCGATTCAAAATGGCTGAGTTATACCGATTAATCGTTTATGGGTAGGGATTTAAGGATATATAAGTATATGGGGTTTTCCCACCTTGGTAAAATGGTAGTAAATATGCTTTTAAAAAGCTGAAAATTTAGTGGAAGGGTCCTTGTAGCATGTCCCAGACACTGATATTTTTATTTTTCAATTTTACACAAAATGGCGGCTTGTTTGATTGAAACCAAAATGGCAAAGTTAGAGCGAGGAAATTGCATTATTTAAGTAATACAACACATTGCAATAAACGTACAGTAATAACAACAGCTAGCATTGTAATTTAGGCCTATTAATGGTAAAAAAACCGCCAAAATCGGTTTATCCGGAAAGGATCTGGTCCAATCAATGAAACGAGGTTTCATTCACTAAAATTTGTTCAAACTCAATAATATTGTCACTATTAATAGGTTTGTTTATGTGATATTAACTTAATTTGGAAAAACAGCAATATAGTAAATTTGTAAACAGTAAAGTTGTTAATTTAAAAATATGTTTATCTCAACTATGGATATTTTGACTACATAGAATAAAGTAATTGGTCAAACAAAGAAATTATTTTGTATTGTTCCAAAAAAAAGTGGGGGGGGGGGGGGGGGGGGGAAGGTGTTTAGTATTTTAAAAAGATTTTGTAATATGGCTAAGAGTTGCAATACTTCCGAGAATAAATCATGTCAGATCCGAAAACCATACTTTTTTTGCAGAAATATAATAACATTTTTATTTTTGTAGGTCCGAGTGTGAGTCGGACAAGTATCCTTTTTACGCGGGAATCTCTTCACCTTCCACTCCGTATTCATCCAGTTCATTCCAGGATCCAGTTCCAACCGACCGTCTTTTGTCAGCAGTCAGCGTTGCGTTGTTTATAATTCATAGATTAAACTCGTGTGTTTTCTTCTTGATTAAGATTATTATTATGAAAGTTTAACTATTATTTCTGAATAGCTAGATAATGAAAATAATGCGTTTGTAGTAACACAATCCTTCATCATGTTTTGGTTTAGGGGCCCAACCTTTCGGCAGGGCGTTACAAAAATTATCTTATAGACTCATCAAATGCTCCCCTCCACGGAAATCTTTGGTAAAAGGCGACAGATTTATGCGATTTGAAGAGAAACCAGAGTAATTTACTTTTTTTTATCGGTTAATGCACTTACGCAGAACTCTCTTTAGAGAAGGTACTGTGGGGGCTCGATCCTCCTGGACCCACTACCCACTAAACCACCGCCCTCCCGCCAAATGGAAGTCATTCTGAACCGAACACATTCACAAGAGTGTATCCGCCGATCTCTCCTGAGATGGCAATACAACACTCCAGAACCATGCATTACGGACAGTGACACTTCGCGTGTATCACCGGGGAAAGCGTCGTCATCATCTAGGCGCCATTCCCTAATGACTGCTAGTGCTAAATCAATCTAACACTCATTTAATAGAAAAGAAGACAAACTGATTAGTATCAATCTTGATGGAGTCGATAGTCTAAACATTTTGTTTAACTCATAATGCTTACATTAGTTTCGTGAGACGATTGTTATATAATTTGATGATTTTAATAATGCTTTAATTCTTTATAAAATGTTAAGCTTACATAATATTTTAATAGGTCATTTAATTAATTATCTTTAATCAAATAACTCATTTATAAAAATAGTATTGTTAAATGGGTGTTGAAAAAGTCAATGTTCGTTCTAAACTACTCTTCATTGAAAGAAAAAAGTTTCGTCTTTTCCTCACTAGAATGCGCGCCTCTCTATTAAGCGATAATTTCTCCGTCCTAACCTTTACCAAAGTCAACTAATATGTTAATATTTATTAAAACCATAAAAGTTGAACAAACATTAATTTTGTACTCTATAAATGTTTAAAATTTAATCTTATTAACATACTATTCATACAACTACTGACTAACATTTGTCTCAAACAAAAAATAACTTTCAAAAATAACTTCTCACTCTCAATGATTTCAGTTTGCTACGATCTTATATGAACTACTTTACAATAGATTATGTCTCGTGAATTCAGAGAGTTGCAAAACTTCCGAGAATGAATGGCAAAACCCAAAACCAACCTTTTTTGGCTTTAAAATGTTAATATTTTTTAAAAAGAAAACTCCATTCAAATAATTTTGCAAGTTGCGAGAATATTCTATCTCTATTGGCACAAAAAACAAATTTGTTTGTTAATTGTAGCCAATAAATCAATTGGCAATGCTGGAATCAAATGTTCCCCTAAGCAGAATTTTAATAAGTATGTACAAATAATACTTGTATATAAAAAGGTTTTAAAAATACTACTCTTAATTTGTTTTGAATGGTGTTGTGGGATACCAATACTTAATTAGGATAGTATTTTAATCTTCCTTTTATATCAGTTGTTTTGTTGCTCACTTATAGTAATTGTAGCCAATTAATCACACTTGGCAATGCAGAATCGATATAAGTAGAGAGTCGAAAATCCAAACTAGTTGGGTCTATTCGGATTATCAATTTGTTCGGATTTTTGAAAACAACCAAGAAAATGCCATTTAGGTAAAATATATGCACTTTAATCGATTAAAGTGGATAAACAGTACAAGCAGTAAGTCAGACTACTTACATCGTCGTGTTTGATTATTTAACACACAAATGATGGCAAATGTCCGAACAAGTAATTATAATGAAATTCAACATCCTTCATTAACAAACAATAACTTCAAACAGAGGACTACTTACATATTATGATTTAGAAGAACCTGCACGTACATTAGAGCTAACATGCTTACACTTGAAATTCTCAATTAAAGTACATAATTAAAAGTTGACGTGTACATTATAGTTAACACGCAAATTGGAATTTGCGAAAACGAAATTTTGCATGGGTTGCCTCGGAATGCGTTCGGATTTTTGACGTTTTGGATTATTGACGTTCGGATTATCGACGCCCTACTGTAATATTTATATTTAGTTTCCTTCCCTTGTGTATCTAACATTTAGGTGCAATATCAAAATTAACAATTTCGACCTTAAAATAAATTATTTCGTCTATTTGGATACAATTTCGACCAATAAACCTTAATTTTGAAGAGTTTGTTTGCAATGTCAATGTTAAT
>JAGFPH010021516.1:0-13284 GCA_018207615.1 Philaenus spumarius | reverse complement strand
CGCTTTTACCCGGCAATAAGTAAGTTAATCCTCGCAAGAGCTAAAATTTTTTGATTTGATTATCCAGAAGTTTGCACTTAAGTATATACCTACCTAAATGAGATCATCAATAAATTAATATCACAATCAACATTCGTCAAAACTCTCAACAAAATAAAATTTAATAAAAATAGAAAACAAATTGAGTTGATAAAAACAACCTTTGGGTAGAAAATAAAGTAATTTAATCACACAAAAACAGTTATTAAATAGGCCTATTAGACTAAATGTTATTAAACATCTACAAATATTAACTATTATAAAAGCGAGTGTACGTTCGTACGTGAGTAACATATAACAGCTGATTTCACCTATCATCTGTACTTAAACAAACCCAGTGTAACTTATAGTTTGGGGTTATGTTTACAACTTCAATCGTTATAATATCTTGTGAAGTTGATTTTTTTTTTAAATATGAGTTACAGAACTAATGTATGCTATAATAAACGTTATAATATTTGCTTTGAGGTTATAAACTGTATATAAATACAACCTTTTATCATCAATATATTTGTTTATATTAATTTGAAGAAGAGATATCTATTCGTTTAATTTCGGAAACATTCGTACATGTTCGTATAACATATAAACATTTTCAATTATTAATTTCTTCACTATAATATTAATATGTTCTAAATCATTTGATATATCAATATGAAATAGAAAGCAATTAAAAGATAGTATTTTTATCTTTCTTTAAATATATAATAACGTATGTAAATAAAAAATGTTTAACAAATAGGCGTACAGTTTTATAATCCTTATTATTGTACACATTTACCGAGTTAAAAATCCCCGTCAGCATAGTGAGGTAGGCCTCGATAAAGCTACGGCTATACTTGTACGATCAGATTAGATCAGAGCCGAATTTTTCCCATGCTCTGAGAGCATACCGGAACGGTCGGCTCTGCGCGGATCTGATAGATATAGCCACCCCTCCCGATCAGAAAGAACGTTCGGTCTCTTTCGTCAACAATCGGGACAATTCATGATGAAAAAAGGTGATGAAATTCTCCAAATGACTGGAAAAATCAAGTAAATATTCATATAACATGGTAAATTTATATCAAAGGCAGTGGCATTTAAAAAAATAGTTAATTCTTTTAAATAAAATAATTTTTGTATAAAAAGTTTTTTACTACATTACAATTTTAAACTCAAATACAAAATAGCCTAGGTTAATTCTAATAAAACACAAATAAATGTACAAAGTGTACCCTGAACTTTCTAAATGTAGTGAAAAAGCTAACCAACCTACCCTAACTTATCTGCCTATCAGTATGTATATTATTGAAAAAAATACATTTTAAGAAACTAACTATGTGGAAAAGGTATCTTTATTTATAATAAAATGACTCAAATTTAAAAACAATCATACAAAAAATAACAGTGATACAGTAAAATAATATGTATCAGACTTTGTATATATGTCATAGTTTTAATAAATTAGATATAACAACAAAGCATCAAACTCAGTAATATACTTTTATATGCAGATTACTCGAAGTTTAAAAATTTACCAAAGGACTCGGTTGTTACAAGCTACAAAACAATATTGACTCTTTGATGTTGGAGTAGGACCTAAAACTTCATATTTCTAAGTCTTTATAAATGTCATCCGTAAGAAACAGTGATAATTTTAACCTTGGATTTTATTATGAAATTGACAATACTTAATTGCCATACGTAATACTGGACCAATCACAACAGAAGCATAATTCGTTTTATTTTTTGTTTTTAATTACGTTGCTGCAACTGACAAAAACAACTACAACTTGTTTATTATAATGCTTTTCGAAATTATTTGCCTATGCAAAATTTAAGTTTAACAATATATTTTTTGTCTATTTACTTGTCGCTTTTGATTGATAGGATGTGTCCCTATTTTTCTTTCCTCATCCAACACAATCATCAAAAATTCTTCGTCGGTGTCCGAGCTAGATGATTTTGCAATTTACGGTAGTTGTTACAGTAACAGCAAATTCAGACTAACCGATGGTGAGGTGGAATGCGCGCGCATCCTTCCGACACATGTCGGGACGTTGCGAATCTGATAGATTTAGCCACTCCATCGGAATTCCGCGACAGACCGGAAAATTCGGCTCCGATCTGATCTGATCGTACAAGTATAGCCGTAGCTTAAGTAGAACCATTGACTATATAAGCATTAGTCAATAAGTAATACTTATATAGTCAATGGTAGAACTTAATGTTGTTTTTAAATAGTTGGTTTTTAGCCCAGCGGTATAGGTTACAACTACCAGTAATTTGCAATACGGCTGGTTTTTTTTAATGAGTACCTTAAAACAGTGGCGGCTCGTGAGTAAAATGCTGGGGGGGGGCACACACCACCGGGGTGTTTGAACATTTTGTGTATTTTAGTGAGTTTTTAAGGCAATCTAGGTATTAAATTTGTGATGCCATATGTTTCTGAAATACTTATCATATATAAATCTGAAACTCTACTTACATACCTTTAGTTATATTGCTTGTAGCAGAAAGTCCATCCTTCTTTCCGACTCACTAAATACGTCGCTCTGCGCATGCTCGGACGCCGTCCCAAGCCTACCATAAGGCACAAGCTTAGACACGTCATAGCACCAGCAGCCCCCACCACTACCACTCTTCATATAACTGCATGGTAATGGATTGGGACGTTCTGGCCAACGTCCCACGGCTACAAATATAAACTTCTCGCGCTATTTTTGCATGTTTTTTTCCTACATTTTCGATGTATGTGATTGAAAAAAACACTTTGGTTAATTAGATGTATAATTATAATTGAATGGGTATTTAATTTTTTTTTCTTTTTCAAATCTTTTGGAGGGGCGGCGTC
This sequence comes from Philaenus spumarius, assembly GCA_018207615.1. Classification (NCBI taxonomy): domain Eukaryota; kingdom Metazoa; phylum Arthropoda; class Insecta; order Hemiptera; family Aphrophoridae; genus Philaenus; species Philaenus spumarius. The sequence goes on along the minus strand of JAGFPH010021516.1, from coordinate 10,409 downwards.
CGAGAGCCCTTATGGGCAAACCGCCACTGCCTTAAAATATGTAGATTAACATAAAAAAAAGTTTACCAGTCTATCAATTTCCCAAAGTCGAAAAAAAATCGATTATCCTTAATATTTCGAGCTGGGATGAAGATAGAGAAAAATTAAAAATACCACCGTGTAGGGGAGGTATTTTTCAACAAAAAAGGTCATATGTATTTATTTCGTCCGAGCAATGGATAATGCAGGTATGTATTTTGCAGCAGGGGAAATCACTAAAGGGGGAAATCTCATTTATATTAAGTGTTGGCTCATTCTAAATTGGCTAAATTTTAATATATCGAATTGAAACTTGACATAGGAGTTAAAATAATATACATTTTAAACATTTATGCTGAGTCTCAGCTTGTTATCTTGAAAATGATCCGATCTAGAGCCACTTGACTTATCAATGGGTTTCTCGATTTTAGGAGTACCGGACCCACAAACTAATTTTAATCGGCTCCAGTTTAGAAATTTTTTAAAATATCAACCTGAAAGTTTTTTTACAAGTAAAATATATAGATTCAAACAAGATCAAGGAGTATAAACCTTTTTTTATTATTTACTTTTCAAAGCACAAGTAAATTAAAAAAGTATAATTTTAGACCTTTTTAGATTTTTTATCAAAACGCTTGAGTTAATCGGCTGCAGATCAGTCAATTTTTTAAATAGTTTTTAAATAAGTATAGCAAAAAACAATTGTGTTTTTAACTTCTGTACCAATTTTTAAATCGATATGTTCAAAAATGTCGAAAATGGTGTCGTTGAATCCAAAGGTGTTATAGTTAAAACGAGATAGGTAAAACAGAAGACTATTTTCAAGCGCCTCGTTTTTAAAAATTACATGAAAAAAATCGTTCATACTTACTAAGAATATTTATACTGGTGTACTCAACTTGTAAAACTAATTTGATGTTGATATTCCAAAAATTGACGAAACTGGAATAGATTGAAATTAGTTCGTGGGTCTGGTACTCATAAAATTGATAATCGAAATTGACTCCTAGATCGGGTCATTTTCAAGATAACAAGCTGAAACTCAGCATAAATGTTTAAAATATATATTTTAACTCCTACGTCAAGGTTCAATTCGATATATTATAATTCAGCCAATTTAGAATGAGCCAACGCTTCATATATGAATAAGATGTCCCCTTTTAGGGATTTCCCCATCTGCAGAATACATACTTGCATTATCGAATTTTTTCCAGACAAACCATTGCTCGGACGAAATAAATACATATGACCTTTTTTGTTGAAAATACCTCCCCTACACTGTGGTATTTTTTATTTTTCTCTATCTTCATCCCGGCTCGAAATATTAAGGATAATCGAAAAAAAATGATAATCGATTTTTTTTCGACTTTGGGAAATCGATAGACTGGTAAACTTTTTTTATGTTAATCTACATACTTTAATGTACTTATAAAAAAATCAGCCGTATTGTAAATTACTGGAACTTTAGGTCTAAATTTACCCCTTCCGACTGGTCTATTTGTAAATGATGTATTTTTTATGTGTTTCTAATTAATCAGCCTGTGATTTTTCACGGGGGCTTACTAGTAATATTATATTTGTAAAATATTCAATACAAATGTTAAAGACAAATTAAATAATACCGTAATGAAACAGGTTAAATTCAAATTAGGTCTATAATATAAATTAAATTCGAAACATTGTAAAATGAATAAGGCTTTAAAAATTGTTAACTGTGTAGCCTAAATAATATAATTATATGAGGACATATAATTTTTATTCTGCCAAAAGGTGAAATAAAAAGTGTTTTTTATAAAACGATAAAAGTAGCTTTAGACTCAGACTCTCGTTCGCGTTATATCAAAACCCGACAATCCTGACAACAACAAACAAAAATCAAAGCACAATTGCCACAATTAGTATAAAGCACAACGCACTTGCCATAGAGAAACTGCTCAGTAGTGCTCAGACGCAACAGTATATGGATGGAGCCTATATAGAGAGTCATTCACAACCATAACAGAAATGTTTACTAAATAGGCTACCTTTGCAATAAATTTAAGGCAAATGTTACATTTATTATTGAATTTATTCATTAAAACGTATTATTCTTAACCCCGCAAAAAAACATAATCCCCGCACTGGAGGGGCCAAATACACGGCAATTACCCGATATTAACCAATCCCCGCCAAATTACAGGCAGGCCGTGTAAAATACCCGACATTGGCAACACTGAATGAACTCTACAGGATAGCCACCTGAACGCGGCGAGCGTCTAAATTTAACCACATCCGTTTCCTGTCCAATGCGAATGCATAAATACCTTAAATTCTTCCATGTATTTACTGTGATAACTTTTTGATTAAACAAGTGTTTCAGGTTAATATACACGCTCTTTAAAAAAATATACGCGTGACTATGCCGTTTGTTTGTATGCACAAATAATTCAATTAAAATTTTTTAAAATACTTACTAGGATCAAACCTATAGTAAACCCAAGCTTCCACAGTAAATATTATAGTTTTGAAACATAACAGTAGGAGTAGGTAACAAAATACGTGACTAAATAAAAATTAATTTTAATTACAAAAACATACTTTTAAAATCTTATCCTATGCGTACAAGGTACAGCCAATCTTCTATTTATAAAGTAGCTGGGCTCTTCTCCCTTTCCTGTTAGCGAATAAGTCTATAACTCTGGTGTGGAAGTTGGGAATAGTAGAAATAACTTCTTTGTGAATTGAACAGGCTGCTAAAGCATTTAAGCGGTCCTGACCCATTGTATTTCTTAAAATTTTTTTCACTCTTTTTAATGTAATGAAACATCTTTCTGCTTTCGCTGTTGCTACGGGGGTTGTCATGGTTATTTGTAGAGCTTTAAAAGTTTCAGTAAAAGATTCTTTTAAATCATTCTCAACAAAAAAACTATACAGTTCCCTTACACGTTCAATTTCATTAAAAGCGTTATTTTTGTAAATTACTGAGAGTTCACTTTTTAGCTTTCCTTTAATTACCAATCCGGTATAGTTTTCAGAAAATGTCTCTATTGTTGTTACGGGAAATTCTTTCCTGTAGGAAAAAGTTTTGGGTCCACACAACAGAAAAACTGCTAAATATGTCGGAGTTTAACCTGCTCCTAAGTTGGGTTAACACTGTATCACAAACCTCCTTCGCCACAACAGGGAGGTTTCTATTAGGTCTTTTACGTTTGGGTTAGGGAGCGAGTAAAAGTGTTTTTTTCTGTATATTTTTCTGTGTTTTTTCTAATGTCACTAATTGCTTTCTCAAAATGATCAAATGAATTGATAACTGTTACACTATTTGAAGATTTCTTCTGGATTGTGTTATACATAATTTGAACGTTTAACATAACATCGTAAAAGAAGTCAAGGAAGAAAGCAAACTCCTCGTTTTGTAGGAGATGCTTCAAACCAACGGCTTCCCGAGTTGTAACATCATCCCAACCTTCTCCTTCTTCTATTTGTTCAAAACATTCAATTAGTTTTTCTCTGAGGCATTTCACCGTGCTTACTAGTCGCGAGTTAAAATTCCAACGCGTTTAAGGCACAGTTGGCAAAGTTTTATCACATATTTCCCTAAGCATATCGCTACATTTTGGGGAAACCGAAAAAAAAACTGGAAAATCCAGTAATGTTAGCAAAAAATAACTTAACAGGTTTTATATTAGAGCAGGCATTTTTTAGAACTAGGTTCAGCTGGTGAGCGTAGCAATGTACGAACTTAGCATTTTTAAAAACATTTTGCAGTAAAGCTTGAACGCCTCCAGTATGTCCACTCATAGTGTTAGCACCGTCATAAGCTTGTGCGATGAGTTTGTCCTCAAGTTTATATTCTTCTAATTTACTTTTTAAAACTTCAAAAAGGCCGCGACCTTCAAAAAGGTCATGCACTTCAACATTATTTTAATAAGGATTGAAAAAAGACGTATACAGGTAAATTTATACCTATTTAACATATTTTGTTATTATATTTCAATCCGGGAGCTTACATAATGAAATTAAACGCCAGTCAGGCAAAATTGGCTCTTCACTACAAAAATGCAAAAATTAAACTATTTAAAACCATCCAAAACATAAAATTTAACAAGAAATGTATTGAACACGACCTAATTCCTAACTACATATGCATAAAAATTAACAATAACTCGAATGTTGCTAATAAAACCAAAAAAATGGCTGAAAAACTTTGGTTAAAAAATGAAATCAAGCATTTGTATTGCAAAAAAGATACTTTGAACAAAGCTCTCTTTGATAGACACCTAGAACTGCTTCATTACATTCATCCCGCTCAAATTGAATCTGTTCTTCGTGACATAAACACACAGATTAACAAAGTAATCAGACACAAGAAAGAAGTGATAAATAAAAAACTTAAATCGTAATCGCAAAAAATAATTCACAAACAATGAATAATTCTCATTGCAACCATGAATTCTATCCACGGATAGTTAATTACACAGATATATATTTTGCTGAGAACGAATCCAATTTGCTTAGCAAAGGATTAAAATATAATTTTCCAAAGAAGGGTCATAATAGTTTTGTTTCTGAAGTCATACACGCCGAAGCAGCTGTTAAAACTTTACCAACAACAGAAGCACAAATTACTGCTAGAGTCGTCTTGAACAATAAAATTAAAAAAGTTTTAAGGAACCCAACCACTACATGTGACAGTCATTTTAAAAACGAGCGACAAGCCTTAACGGGAATTAACAACAAATTATTACTACATGACGCAATAATAACCAAGGCCGATAAAGGCAACTCAATAGTCGTCTTGAATAGAGAGGTTTATAATACAAAAGTAAACAACTTCATTTCTAATAACAAAATAAACAAACTTTTAAAAGACCCCACTGCCAACTATAATCAAACAGTAAACAAAGTTCATAACAGCAGCAAAAACCTTCTATCAGAAAACACAATTAGATCTCTTAAAATGATTAACCCAAGTGCTCCTTATCTAAGAGGATTACCTAAAGTACATAAACCTGATGTTCCTATCAGACCGTTAGTCAACTTTACCTCAGCCCCTACATATAAACTGGCAAAATTTTTGGATAATATATTAAAACAGGAATTTGTTTTTACAAACAGTCATGCTTTACGTAATAGCATAGACTTAATTGAGGAAATAAAATCTGTAACCTTAAAAACCGATTATAGGCTTGCTTCTTTCGATATCATCAACCTATATACCAATATCCCTATAGGTGAAACTATAGACATTATCCATAATAATCTGATAATGAACTCTAAATTACCTTCCAACGCCATCGATGAGTTAGTAACTTTGATACGCACCGTTCTCAGTCAGAACTATTTCTACTTTAATGATGCATTTTACTCTCAAAATGAAGGCCTAGCCATCGGTTCACCATTATCAGGTATCCTGTCTGAAATTTCCCTCAATCATTTCGAGAACAAACACCTATGGACTGATTCTAACAAGTTCAAAAACAAAATAATATTTTATAATAGATACGTGGATGATACTATCTTGTTGTATGATGGAAGCGACAGACAACTGAACTTACTAAAGAATTATTTAAACAATATCCACCCTAACCTCAAATTCACACTGGAAACTGAAAATAATAATAAACTAAATTTTCTCAACCTAACCTTATACAAAGAAGGAAACCAAATTTGCTATAAAATATACCGTAAACCAACCGCCACTGACCAAACCATACATTCATCTTCACACCATCCGTTAAACCAGAAAACAGCAGCCTATAATAGTCCATCGCCTTCTAACTGTTCCTTTAAATAAATCAGATTATGATTGTGAATTAGGCCTAAATATCATTAAACACATAGCTATGACTAACGGTTATAATAGTACCTTGATCGATAACCTTATCAAAAAACACAATAGAAAAACGGTTAAGGCTAATAAACAAAAACAAAAGTACATCTCCATAGAATACGGATCGTTTTTAAACAACACCATACATAACGAAATGGCTAAAAATGACATCAAGACTACGTATAAAACAACCAACAAGCTTGAATGTCTGCTCAGTTCACACAGCAACGGTGAACCAGATTTGGCAAAAAAACGGGAATTTACCAGCTTTCATGTGGTGACTGTCCGAGTTTCTATATAGGCCAAACAGGCCGCCCTTTTGTAAAAAGGTTCAAAGAACACTTACCCAAAAACAGACCAGTTTTGAACACTCCCAAATCCAATTACGCTGAACATTTAATAAGTAATTTACATGGCTACAGCGACTTCAAAACTAACATGAACATCTTACATTTATGTAAAAAAGGCTGTTACATGGATTCATGGGAGGAGTTCGCCATTTACAGAGCTTCAAAAATTGAAAAACAACATTTACTAAACCATAAAGTGTCATTCCCATCAAACATACTGTTTGACACATTGATTAAAATGGAGAATAATAAAATAAAATAAAAAAGTAGACTTCCGTTTGCCTACCACAACATGCTTAAACTCCAGTTCCCGAAACCAAAGCCAGATAAAGTTCAGTAGGTGACCTACCTTTGCCCGGGCAAGATGTACATAATTAGTGACATTTGTTTGTGCGTTTTTTGTGTTTTCGTGTTTCGTTGAATGTGTTTTACGACGATCTCACTAGTGAGAGAAATAGTTTTATCTAACTGTATATTTTTGTGGTGTACGAATTAGTGTGACCAGAAGATGGGGTAACCCGAAACTGCAGTCGTCACATCAAACAACATAATAAGGATTGAAAAAAGACGTATACAGGTAAATTTATACCTATTTAACATATTTTGTTAACAAAATAATGCTTGTTTTTCAATGCTTGGAGTTTAACCACGACTTTTTATCAAACCACGAGGTACAAAAGTTTCTGTTTGCCTTTGGGTATGTTACAACGAGCTTAAAATCTTTGGGCTGATGTGGGCCTAACTCTTTAATTTGCTTTTTTAGCTCCAATGGTAACGTCGAAAACTGTGTTCAAAGTAAACTGTCCACGTGATTTAAATTCATTGTTACTTACTGAAAATACTGATGGTGATGGTACCTACTAAAAACAGTCATAAATAAATCATTAGAGTTAAAATCATGCTGATAATAGTCCACTGCACTTGTATAAAAACACACGCGAATGTCACCAAGAAAGAATGTAACGCACAACATGCTTAGTCACTGCACGTAGACTGTCTCGGGGCTAAGCCCGAGAGACACTTACATTGAACATATGGGAGCCGGCAGGGAGGGGGTACTGTCTGCATGACGTCAACCATCCTTGAAGCTAAGCTACATGCTGTATCGCCAGGGCTAGTTTGAAATCAGCCCCGGTTTTGTTTTCTACACTCAGTCGCCGCGCAAACATGCGTTTGCCTTACATATTCATGCGCTGTTTTCATATTAATTCAGTGTTTATTTTAATGAACTAATATTTTCTTTTTCTGAATTGTTGGTGGGGCTCAGCCCCACCTGCCCTTATGGGCGCGCCGCCTCTGGGTAAGATGATTAAAACTTTCTAGAACATGTTACTTTTATGACATGAATTTTAACTATTTAAACTTAAAAAATAAAACAATTAGTGAATTAACAACATCTCTCAAAAATACTTTGGATGAAATGTAATCGTGGTTCAAAACGAACTAAGACTAAACTAATAAAACACAGATTACAAAATTGTCTGCCAGTAATTATCACAATCAATCATTTGAAATTTGTAATTTGGTAAAAATTCATAGATTTCTGGGGATTTTACTGGACGACAAGCTTAATTTAAAGGCTCATGTAAACATTGTCAAGCAGTAGTTGAGGTCAATATATTATTGTACATAATTCATAATTATTATAATAAATTTATATTATAACTATTATAATATATATATAATTATATATTATACTATTTATATATAATTATATATTATACATATTATTATATATTATAATGTGTATATATATGTATACATACAATATACAATAAAACTGACCAGTTGAGAACAATATTTTAAAAATACAACCTAATTTAAGTCGATAATACGGGTAGTACTGATTGTTCAGGATTTAGGGTAATTTTGTGTTATGTTTAGGGTAATGTTTTGAATCTTTTAGGGTAAAAGTAAGTGGTAATGGTGGAGACACTGATCTGGTCATACAGTTATGATTTGTGTGTTAGTTAATAATTTGAATTGAAAAAGTTGTTATGTTTATTTAAAATTTTATTATTGTGAGCCTCTACTAAAAATACTTTGCTGTAAACATTTTAAGTTCTAAATTGTCTTTACTTGATTAATTGTAATACAAATTGGTATAATAAGAGATTTACAACTACTGTTATTAAACTAACCTAAAAATCATAATGAGAAATAACCTAAAAATGCTACAGATTTAAAAATGCATTTCTCTCTTTTAAGTTGCACCTTTTTAGATGATGAGTTCCAAATTATTTATTATCTCCTTTTAATGTTTAAATTGAATGGGAGACCAACCCATAGTATTGCTATCAAGTGATTCTGGTGCATCTTCCCCAATTCATGCTAATAATTTAAAGAATGGGGATAATGATTATGACTCAGAAAGTGAATAAATGTCCCCAAAAATAATTAATCCACTAAATCAAGTGTAGGCCTAAATATCAAAGATGATCAAGAACTGGATGAATTGAAAGTAGGATGTGATTTACAATCTGGCAGTAAGGTAACTATTCATTTGAAGATTTAAATTGTTCATAAAAGTTAATGAACGAGTTATAATTTTCCCACTGTAGAAATAATTTAAATCAAACATCTTGAAAATGTGGTGTTATAATTTTCTAAAAATAAAATACATTAGGCTACTTATAAACTATGAAACAATTGTAGGAATATAGATTTAAACAATTTTACTTTTGTAAAAGCTCTCAGTCTTTGTTATAGGCTACAGTTCTAAATTAGTTGACTTACATTTGAGCTGCTTAGAATGAAAGTGGTCTAAGTCACTCTAACTAACTTTTGAGTAATTAATGTTTTTTTAATACAAGCTGTTAAAAAATCCAGGTAATTAGTCTTGAAACAGTTTTATTGTATTTTAAAATGTATAAAGGCCTAGTTTTTAACTGTATACTTTATTTTGCATACAATATATTAATAAGGCTGTATTATAGCTTTAAGTGACTTAGACCAGTTTCATTCTGATCCTTACACTGGGTTTAAGAGAAACAGTGTCAAGTTGTATTCTTTGTAGGTATTTATAATTGCATGTGAGCCGTGAGCCTTCCTAACACGTAACGACAAACGACTTACGGCATAGCATTTCTATTCAATCGCTTAGTTATTCGTATATCCTATATGCCTAACCCCAATCCACTATTCACAACGTGTTAGTTTATTCGAATAATTCTAAAGTAAACGTAACGGTAATAACGGTATACGGCATAGCATTTCTATTCAATCGCTTAGTTATTCGAATAACCTATATGCCTAACTAGTTTAACTAATATTCACTATTCACTTGGTAGTTTATTCGAATAATTCTAAAGTATTCGAATAATCGACTAAAACAAAATAATCAAATATTCGAATAAAAATTATTCGAATAGACCATCACTAGCCACAGTGTCTTATAGGCCTCGCTGCGATGCACCACGTGTCTGGTGTCGGTCTTGGTGTTGTTATTTATGGATTGTTTTGTTGGAGTTGTAGGTTTCTACAATGCCTACATATTGTTCAGCTTACAATTGCAAAAACTATAATGTAAAAAACTTGGGTTTATCGTTTCACATGTAAGTACAGTTCTTGTTTTAACTTTAACGTTACTTATTCATATTCTCCCATAAGGCATTTGCAACATAAAAAAATCTCAGGTGTCTATTAGCTTATTTAAGTACATTAAACTGAACTTTTATAGTGCAGAAATTGTATGTATTATTGTTTTTATAAAATTTGACGATTTAATAAAAAAGAGCCCGCTTATTTGCATTTTACTTAATAGTCTAATGCTAGTTTTTAAATAACTAAATGTTATTATTGTCTGCATCCTAACATTTTTTTCAGGTTCCCGAAAGACCCAGAACTAAGGAAAAAATGGGTAGTAGCAACTAAAAGAAAAGGTTTTATACCATCTAAAACTTCAACCCTATGCTTTGCTCATTTTGAAGATGATTGTTTTGAAGTTGGCGGGTTGAGAAGAATGTTAAAAGCGAATACCGTGCCAACATTATTTGACTTTCCTCAACACCTTCAACAACATCCACCCAAACGCAGAAGAGCGATTAAAAAAAAAACAGGTAGGAATGTTTCTTATGAATAGCAAACCCACTTTTGGAAGCTGATTTATAACAAATTGTCTTTATACTAATGAAATTTACTCTTTTTTATTCCTCTTGATAACAGCCCCACTTTTGGAAGCTGATTTATAACAAATTGTTTTTAAACTAACGAAATTTACTCTTTTTTAT
>JAGFPH010021514.1:0-13287 GCA_018207615.1 Philaenus spumarius | reverse complement strand
ACAATAATCATCTGTTTTCTTTTAAACGAAGCACAGCTGATGCAAATCTTTTCAATGCCATTACAATAATCATCTGTTTTCTTTTAAACTGTATTACTTTCCTTACCCCTATACTAGGTAAGGTAAGTATTGCGATCGACCCAAAAATTCGATGTCGAGTTTTCATAATATCTTTACGTTTCAAGGCCCCCTGAGTCCAAAAAATGCATTTTTGGCAATTGGTCTGTCTGTGTGTCTGTGTGTCTGTGTGTGTGTGTGTGTGTCCGGAGTGCACAGGGCAAACGGCTGGACGGATCAAACTGAAATTTACAGGATATCTTCAAACATGTAAACAATTAAACCCATGTAAATTTGAAGCAAATCGGAGGTGGTGTCTTACCGTGGGAGCAGTTTTTAGCACATTTTTGGTATTTACTCCAAATTCCCTCTAACGATTTTGATTAAACTTTGCTAACATACTCTACTCCGACCCCCTTAACACCCTATGTACGCGAAAGACCGTTAAAAATTCGTTGAAAAAAGTTATTACAAAAACCAAGTTATTTTGTTTTTATCTCTGAAATGGCTGGTCCTATCGACTTGAAAATGGCCTCATTCGATTCAGCGTCCAAAATAATGTCAAAAACGATACCCCACTCAACTTTTTCCATTTTTTCAAAATTTGCCCCCAAAAAGGGCGTTTTTGGGGGTAAAAATGTCTTTTTTTAAACTAGCCGTATTTGGTATCAAATTTGACATTTTGTGTGGTTAGAAATCGATTGAGACCAAAATCAGGTCCGTGGGATTAACCGTTTTGAAGTTAGTACCACTTTATTCGAAACGGATACTCCTATTAACTCGAAAATGGTATCATCAATCTCTCGCTCGAGAAATTTGATAATTGATACAGCATCTATTTTGGTAAGGAAAGTTGTGTGATGTGCACACCAGATGTTTTTTTATTAGAGGTAAGCCTAATGTTGTATCTATTTATAGTTACCATGGCAACGAATTCTTCTGCTAAATAAACATACCCTTTATTTAGTTGTTTAATGTTATAGGCCTAACCTAAACGATGTTCACGGAAATTTGCAATAATAGTTATTGACGTGAGCGAACTAGGCCCTGCTTATAATCGAGCTTTAGCTCGGTCTCCTGGTACTGAATAGGAAAGTTAAAACCTATTATTTTTCACCATAAATAATAATAAACTATCCTGCACGGGGGTGAAGACTAACTGCCGTGTAAAGTTAGAATAAGTGGAAATGCATATTCATTTACTGTTATGTCTTGTTGTAAAACCATTTTTTGGATACTTAGTGTTTTTTTATTTGTTCTTTCGATGTTCGTGTTTTGTCTTATTATCTATTATATTTAAGTTTCAGAAGTTATCCTTGTTTATCTGATTTAAACTGATTTATCTGATTTTGCTGTGTACTTTTAGGATTGAGGATTGGTAAACACTCGTCCTACAGAGGGTGATGAACTTTTCGGTTTTTTGCTTACAAAATTGTATTAATCACAATAATAAACATATTATTGAAGTAATAAAACCCAATTACTTACTTTCCACGCACCATGTAATAAGACACACATACATACACCACACCCCTATATATATAATTCTGGTTTTATTACTGATTTTATAACTCTCTTGCTTAATCAAAAGATTTTAATGTGGTTCCACAAATAAAGGGGAAATCTTAATCTAATTGAATTGGATCACGACCTTGAATAGCTTTCTACATATCAACTCAAACAAACCATAAATCAGCGAAACTAAATAAAACATGTATTTTAAAGACAAAGATATTTTCTTTTTAACTATAAAAAAATTGTTAAAAAAACACATTTTAAGAGGCAGTATATTGTTTCAAATAATGATGGCTGTAAGAACTCCTTCGGGATATTACCCGCGAGTTACTATTCAAATTATCGAATGTCCTATTGATGTATCTAAACGTTTGTGGGAATGGAGTCAAGTTTGAACTACAATCGAGAGAGGTAGCGGAGAGTGGTATAATTTATATGAAATTTGTAGTAAGTTATTTTATTGTCCTGGTCATTGCGTCCTCATATCATAACTGCAAACATAACTACATAATTTTCGCCGCCCATTTGACACCTCCTCATTATTGCGTTAAGGGAAGATTAATAAACGCTATTCAAGAATTCGAAATTTACAAAGAATTCAGACACAAAACCCCAATAATACATTAAATGATCAGCAATAATTTCAGTCCAACGACTTATATGATACAGCTCTCGATTATCAAGATAGACCTGGCCAATAACTACAGTAAAAAGTAGGCTGTATAGTTTAGTTTACCATAGACTACGCGATGGTGTACACCCACCAACCAACTAAAACCGTATACCGCTATAAATTATTTAATACGTACTTTTTGTATCTAATGTGTTAGTGTTTTATTAATATATGACTACCTGAAAAGTGATAATATATAGTTAAAGGAAATAGGCTTGATAGTTACATAGTAGAGTTGGAACAAGCTAATAGTCATGCGAGAATTAATTCTTGATTACCATAAAATTTGTTTAACCAAATATTTTGAGAATGTTCTGTTGCAAGTTAATACAAGCAAATTTTATTATTTGGTTTAATTTTTTACCTTGATTAATCTGTCGTCATTATTGTTAACAACTAACGTCTTTATAAACTAAAACATGGTGTTAATTTGTCGTTTCTATTTGATAAACAAATGTTTTAATAATTATAGCAGTATTAATTTCTAACATTGATTATAACCACACTGATTTAAATAAAAACCCGAACCACAAAACAAGGAACAAAAACTAAACTATAAGGGTTTTTGTTCCTTGCTTTGTGGTTCGGGTTTTTATTTAAATCAGTGTGATTTTGTCGCCACAGTGCTCTTTTATTTGTTTAATTGATTATAATGTATCTCATGTACAAAACTCCATCAATTTTGTTAGTTCTCCAGAACTTTATTTAAGGTGATCCGCCACCAAAAATAAACTTTTTTTGTATTTTTATGATTTAACCTTTGAATTTATTTTTATACAGATTAGTACAACTAAAAATAATGATTTGGGTGGAGAAAACATTTTTGCCGCAACTTTATGTATTTTTAAACTAAAAATTTTGATTCTTTTCATCGTTTTTTGTTTTTTTAAAATTTTGAATACCTTTTAAGTTTTTTTAACCAATTTGAATAATGTTTTTAATATTTTTTAGCCTAAATAATATACAAAAACTTTTTGGGCTGGCAAAAAAGTTATAAGGTTATATTTAAAAATTGAGTTTTAAAACTTTTTGTATTATTTAAAAAAATGTTAATTTAGTATTTTTATGGCTATAGAGTTTTCTATACCCGAAAATCTTTTAAAAATATCCAAGATAAAGTGGTAAAAATTTCAAAGGTATATCTCTAATACTTAAGATTTTATTCAAACATAAGTGCATCCAAACATGGAAAAGTCAAGTCGGGAAACGGAGTTCAACACTGTGTAATCGCGATTTGCACTACCTTTTTATTTTATTTATTTTAAATATGAAAAAATGATCACAAAGGCCTAACATTTTGCACACATACTCAGAAAAATATGTAAAATACAAAAATTAAATAAAGAATATTTTCAGAAAATTCCAAAAAATGCTGATTTTTGGTGGCGGATCCTTATACATTTAGTTGCTTCTATATTAAATCATCATTACTGTTAGTATAAGTTCTATCCCAGAAAACTAAGCAAAACGTTATTTCTATTCTGAGTTAGCGAAGAATACAATGTATTTAAAAACTGAAATCTGTTTTAAAATTACTTTGTAATTATTATTATTCAGTATAGCATTAAGCAGATGATGGAATTTCTCTAGTTAAACTATCTCTTCTCTAAAATCCCTAACTGCAACGATCCCAGTGTTTATATTTAACAAGTCTGCAACTAGTTAAGCATAATGAATACAAGATCTAAAACATTTTGCTTAAGTTAAAATGACAAATGTATTATACTCTATAAAGAGTACTGAAAAATTAAAGTAGCATATTTTATTATTTTGATTAGAACATAATTATATCAGCAGTTGCAGTCTACCCAATGTAAAAATAGAAAACTATCACTTTTTTGTACTAAATTAATTTAATGGTCTTTCGACTCTAGCTAGCTTAACTGTTAATCGCATATAAATCATATTGCAAAATATTTTAAATTGCATAAATCATAATAAAGACAAAGTGGTTATAGTATACATAGAAAATCATTTATGGCATTCTGTGTGACTTAAATCTCCATTTATTTAAGATAGGCTATTATGTAAATAAATAAACTAAATGTCGTTGTCAAAGATTAGTTTAACTCCTCCAATATAAATGCGATAAAACAGCTTCTGTAATTTAGTAGGTTTTGGTATCTTCTGAAACTTGAACATTCTATATTAAAGTTACTTAAGTATCAGCAATTTTAATTATTATTATATTTCTGATATTTGTTATTTATATTATATAAACTACATGCCATGTGCACGGTGATGTTTATCAATACATACAATCAACAGCCAAACCAGTACGTTTCCCTGGAGCCTTAGGTAAACCAACACACTAGTCAGTACTGTTTCTCAACAGTTAAGTATAATAATTGCAATCCATTGATTGTATTCTAGTCTTGTGGTATCACAGTCTTGCATTATTTTGTCGAGGGATTAAAGTTGTTCTACCTCAGAATTATCAATCCTTCAATAACAGACTTGTAAAGATTACTACAGAACAGATATTATTTTGTTAAAATTGTGTGAGTTAAACAAAATGTTGGAGTGACGTGAGTGATACAGCATATTTTTGGAATTATGGAATCTAAAATATCTAAGATTTTAATTCAATTGTTTTTTATACTAACCTTTTTCGTAAATAATTGTGTGAACATATTAATCCTCTTTTGAAACTTAAGAGCAAAAATCAAAGTATAAAGCAGTCATTAAAAATTCAAGAATTTATTATATAACCCTCACAATATATTTGATGAAGTTGTAATTAATTTTTCAGTTTGCTTGATTAAGGTAATCTCTGATTTGCGTTTGATATTTTACAGCAGACCCAATTAAGATGAGATGAAGTGGATTAATTACTGACTCGACTTTGGGGAATTCTCTTGCCTTGGCCTTCTGTCTTAGAAGTTAGGACCAATAGAGAGTGTCTTGTACATTTTTAAGTTTAACTAACTGGCCCATGCAAATATTTCACAAGTTATGAGTTTTTACCCGATTTAATACGTTGATTTAATTCACTTAATTACTTTTATTTATTTACGTTGGTTTATAAATGAGAGTGTTATGTTATGTTTTGTTATGTTATCTGTCATGTTAGTTAAACAGATTGTTAATAGATGGCACATTTTATAGCTTTAAAATGATGTTTGAATCATTAATTTTGACGAAGAATTTAGGGAGATATTGCAGTGCTAAAAAAAAACATATACGAGAAATAATATGTTATATATTATTATGATGATACAAATGTATTTAAACAATCCATTAAACTAAACTGACCATCTAATCGGAGGAATAAAATTTGTCTTCTGCAAATCGTGTCATGTCAAAAGCTGCTCAGTAAGCGTAAGGAAATCTCTCAGGAGAAAGAAGTGCTCTACTTTGTACGGGGACGATAAACCAAGCGAGTCGCCCATCACATACGTGTCAGAAATGCGGCTTTGCGTGAATAAAAAAGTAGAAAATATAAAAAAATATCCCATGGATTATCACAAATCGGTGAATTGAAAAGTTTAGATCAATTCATTGGCTACAACTTTCCCGCTGGAAGTTTGTTTGTAACTCAAAAATAAAAAATTTCCTTGCTTAGTAACTTCTCCAAGTCAGTTAGTGATAATTCTCAAATATTTTCAATTATTAAAATTCGAAATACCTGTTAAAATAACAGTTTTTTATACTGTTAGAATCCGTACTTTATGCAGATTAAGAATATGTAAGTTTTATTACTGAAGCTTTTCCATCGAGTTACAACAGCGAGTAAACAACAGCGCGCCCAAGGAGTTCGCTGCTGTAGTCTTCACAGTTGACATCGCAGTGACGTCAGAGTGCGCTCGGATGGACTGGCGGCCCCGATCCGAGATCAAAGAAACGGTATAGCCCTTGTTATAGAGCCCTGACTTTACCTGCTGGCAGTAGTTTTAGATAAGTTTGTGGCAGTAGATAGTGTCTTGTACGTTTTGTGTTTGATAAATGTATTAGACTAATCTAGCGACTATTGATACTATTGACTACTGACTCGTTCGAAAACTACTTAAAATATAAACAGTTTACTTGGTCCATCAGTTTAGCAAAATAATACCATAGTCATGGACCTTCAAGGATTGAGCTGGTTTGAAGTCCGAGCTGCCTAAAGTCCAGCTGAATTCCATTTTCTTAACCTAATGTTAAATATACGTAAATAAATTTATTAAAAAAATATCTCACTTTTCTGAGACTACTTTCATTTTGCCATAACTTTAATTGATTAACATTAGTTGAATAAATAAATAAAAGAACTATAGAAATATAGGACGATTCAAAAATAACATTTCCTATATCAAAATTATTTGTCTATGAAAAATAACAGACATGTCTGAGTATTATTTTAGAACAAATATCATTATCGTGTACTTTAATGTGTAAAATAAAATGTTTAAGTAGTATGCGTAGAATCTGAAATTTTTCATATTGTGGAATCCAAAATATGTATCAACTTTATTCCATATAGAATTACCAGTAATTTTTTAAACGATGTATGACATTATTAAAACTCATCTGAAATTGTGAAATAAAATCGGAAACTTCCAGCCGTCGCTAATAACATAAGAATTTACTACACAACTTTTATAAATAATATTCCTGATGAATTGGAACTTGATGTTTTATATTGCTTGGCTAAAGATAACCTCTGATCTGCGTTTTTTGTTTTACACGCGATCCAATTTAAATGAGATAAGGTACATTATTTGAGTTCTATCAACGATATATGCCTTTTAAATAAAGAATCAGACTAACAATTACTTCTGGCCAGTATTTATTATTTTTTTCCATTAATACATTTTGTATCATTTTAAATAAACATAAACTATTTTATTAGTTCAAACAAATTAAAGAGCTATTATTTAAAAAACATTTATGATACATTTTTTAAAGTTAGTAAAGAATAGAAGATATTTTAAAATATAAATTATTTAAGGAAAGTATTAATAAATCCAATAAAGTTTCCGACTGAGTCTTTGTACAATGATACAACAAACACTACAACATCAACCAATAACTGCATATGTAAGTACAGAAATGTGGTCTCAGGATTGTCAAAGATATTTCAATGTTTACGTATCACTGGAAATTTCGAGCATTCCTCACATAGATTAGACCTCGTGATTCCATTTAATTCCTTTCCCATAAATAATAAAACAACCATACCAAAGGGAGTAAAAGCAACTAAACTAGATTAACTGAATGGTTATGGTTTGTGGTTTCAACCACGTTCCAAAAAGTTTCAAATACTTTCTAAATAGTACTGGAAATAGTGCCAGTTAAATTAATAAACTAACTTAGAAACTGGGGAGCAGATCAAACCTCTGAAACTTGTTTGTAGATTCTAAAAGTAGGTGACCACAATAACCAATGCGACACAATGTTTCCATTGAAAATATAAATAACAATATTATAAAGAACGTTTTTGATTATCTATTGTGAGTGAATGAGCAATGTACGTATTCCATGGTAATTTTTTCTCAATCTTGTGATGAGATATTGAAAAAATAGGGCTTTAAAATTATTTTAATCGTTTTAAAAATTATAAGAACTGTATATCTAACATTGTAAACTAGGACAACTAGGCCCACTGAAAGAGGAGATTAAAATAACAATCAGCCTCTAATAAATTTGTTTCAAAGATTTAATTTTTATTTGATGTTTAGTAGTAGTACTTTTAGAAATATGTTGGGAATTGTACTGTTGTCTACACACCTATAATAAATGTACTGTTATAAGGTACAGTAAATAAATAAATATAAAAAATGTATAGTACATCTCATAATTAACTACAGTTTAACTACTTATTTAATATGTAATACATAACTATACGGTTATAAAAGCGGGTATAATAAAGCAACAAGATTTAACTGATTGTGGTTTGGGTTTGTTTGCCAAAAACATATTAAAGACTTTAACATTTGGAATTAAAGTATATTTTTATCCAATCCCAATTCAATTTCATAATAGATTGTATTAACCTTTACGTTGCAAGTCTCGGGAGGATTTGAACATAATTGAAAGTTATAATATTTACTAAAGACTTTTCTAGACAAGAAATTGTAAACACGTGTAATCTCTATCTACAGTAAGTCAATAAATGTAATGAGATTTCAGACAAATATCTTTTCTTGCAATTTAGCTAAGCCAAAGAGAGTTTTTATTTATTGTAATAACGTTGGTTTTTGTTCGGTAATAATCTACTACATATTCTACAACTTCTTTGTCAGTATACTTAACTGTAGTATTGTTGAAATTGGCATTCATTCTGCTGTAAGGCAATCTACCGACATCGATGTAGACACAATGCAACGTTGAGGCCTTTGACATACGACGAACAATGATATTTGATATGATAATGATTAAACTGTCAACACCATTGTGAACATAATGTTATAATTGGAGACACAACAGAGCTGTCACTTTGACATTTCTAATTTAAACTGATAACACAATCCCATGGGATAGAGACTACCTTTGATATATCGTTGACGTGTTTGTATTGTTTACACTGACATTGTACTATCAGTTAAAGCTGTCGCACACTGGATGCTATACTATATAGCGCTACAATTTTTGCGCGTTATCGCACCAGCGATGCAAACCAAGAGCTATAATATGTAGTATAGAAGCTATGAAAATGTTATAAAAGTTCATTGATTCCATATGTTTTAACTTTATTTGAATTCTTCGCTACATTTATGGAAATGGTTTAGGGACTTGTGTTCTTTAAATGTAGGTTTTTATAGTCAGTGATACTTGGTAACCTTAAACAAGGATCACTCATTTCATTTTCTATTAAAACTTTTATTTGCCTTATGGATGACAACTGATACAATAAAACCACGTCTTGAAAACTGAGCTAGCAAGTAGAATGGGGGAAATCTTTTGTACGCATGCGCCAGCTCTGCTATTCGAGATAAATAAGGAGGTGCACTATATCGCTAAACTTTACATCTTATATCACGCTACAAACTATAATCAGATACGGTGTAACGTTTGTTTAATGCTTCATATCCTTTGCTATATATTATAGCCGTATAAGCATATGTATAGTATAGCATTCCGAGTGCGGCGGCCTTTAGGGTATTACTTAAAAGTGGAGCTTTTGCATTAGGTATATAAGTGTGAATGTTGATATTTTTCATCGTAAAGATATATGTAACTTTTAATAACACTTTAAGAATCGATATTTCATAGTTTCAATCTGTAAAATAATTATACAATAATTATTATAATAATTACACTATTATAATAAAATGCTAATAATAATGCTGTTTGTATTGATTGTCTAAAATTAATGCTCATTGCGTTATTAACGTGATTTTTGGTGTCAGGAATAAAACCAAAATTCACGTTTCAATTATACATTTATTTAATTTAAACTGGTAAGTATAATATAGTAAAAACTGTTACTTTATTTTCACAAGGGCGGAGTAATGAAATTTTAAAATATTTTAACAAAAATTTTAGGCCTATTAAATTATTAATACCTTAGCTCTGCTGATTTGTTACAATAATCAGCTGATTATTCAAATACTCTAAATTTTCGTGAAACCATTTCTATTAACAACTAATTCGTACTTTGGAATAATTTATAATTTAGTTTAGTGGGACATTCAGTGCGAGACAGTGGGCCCACCAGACATGGTTTTATAAATGTGTTTTCGCGTAATACTATTTATATAAATGTTTGTGAACTTGTTTTTTCTTAAATGTTAAGCCTTCCATGATGTTACGAAATGAAATGAGTAGTTACGTAGTTCAACTCTACTATATTCTATACTCTATATTATATATTGTTACTATATTCTACTAATGATTAACAATATAGTAGAATTGTATTAGCAAGCGCATTTAGGTAACATGACAGTAATATAGAGTAGATAGTTATTTAATTAGAATTGATGTAAAAGACAGAGTAGTCTAACATCAATGTACGAAGGAGCCTGGTAAAACTGAGCGGGGCAAGAGTTTTTAAATAGGGAGAACACATTAGAAAGGAGGTTTTTTTGGAAACGTTCTAGGGAGACTGGGGGCTTCGGGGTGTAGAAACCGGCGTGGGCGGAGAGACAGGAGAGGCTGTTCCCGTGAGGTGTGCCAGCTTAGATGGACATCAGGGCAAGAGAGCTTAGCTGTCCGATTGTTGGAGCCACCAGGACAGAATATAGGTGAGGGCATAGTTTGTAGATATCATTCGTGGATTGTTCTACCTCTATAATGATTTTCTTGGATTTTTGGAGTTACTTGTAATTTATTATGTGCATAATATTTTTTAAGGCCGTAGGTAAATTACCAATGAAGGGAACATTAATCCTTTAGATTCGATGAAATTTATTGAGAAATATATTTGTTATAGTTGTGTTGTATGTTGCACTCGTAATAATAAATACATAGCGTAACAAAATCTTGATGGAGACACAGACACTCGCACTAACTTTAAGAAATAATTCAATATAAGACAGGGTTGAATTTATATAACATTAGTGGGTAGAAGTGGTACATATTGTAGGCGGATATTACAGTAACCTCCCACACAGCCTTCCGGCTATTACATCTGTATAAAGTTATATCTATATTTACATTAATTCCAAGTATTACAACCAGTTTAATAGACGATTATTTGGTTTCAATAATTTTAATTTAATAATATTCATATTTCAATTACAGATGTAATCCATCTTAAACTAAAAAAAGTCCTGTAGAAATAATGCTTATCTTTTGAACTAAACATATACCTTATAAAAAAAGTACATTTTATTGGTTTACTATTGTAACTTTTCAGTACTATGTTTTCAATCATAGTAAGACTATTTTGACAAGGTATAGTTTAAGTAGCGCAACTTGTTTCAAAACTAACATTAACTATAGCTCTGTTACTCTTTGTTCAACAGTAAATTATTTAATTTGCATAGTGAAAAATGCCTTTTATTTAGTAGTAAGAAACTTCAGCATGTAAGTTAGTGATTTATAAGGTAAGTTGGAGGAATTATCAGTTTATCCACTATATTTTCAGAATCTAAGAATCTTGTTCTTGATGTTTTCACTTTATGCCAACTAGACTATATAGCCAAGTAAATACCCTATGTATTCTGCAATAAATAAAGAATTCCAGATTTTTCAAAATAAATCAAATTGATAGTCTTTTTTAGAAGAGGACCGCCACTCTTAAAAAATGTATGTATATACTACAGCGTAATTCACAATAGCTGATCAGCTGATAAGATAACGTCTTCGAACCTCTAAACAACAACTGACAGTATTACTTCAACAAACACATTTGATAGCTGCAATGACTCTATAAGAGTGGTTCTCCTTTTGTAAACATATATAAGTTAGTCACATCAATTAAGTAATTTTATATAACAGAAATGCAAGCATTAAAAAATCTTAAAGTGTTTAGTCACAGTGTTTACCTGCACTCAACATTCATGCAGGTCCTTTTCTAAAAAAGACCCAAATTGAAAACAAAGTATGTAATGTAAAACTGTTTATTTCTACAGTTTAATTGGAAATATAAACATGTACTGAACATAAATTATAAATTTTAACAAAAATAGCAAGAAATAATGTACCATCCACCTCGGTTGGTGGCAAATGAGAAACTATAAACGTTTGACGCAGATAGGAGCCAGATGGGACGCAAATCGAAATGACGCAGCATTTCCTCGTCATTTGCAGCAATTGTTAATCGAGTTTTTAAATTTAGATTTTTTTGCTGACATTCATCACTTTGTCATAAGATTATGGAAGGGAGGGCTGTGGTATAACAACTTCAATAGCGAGGAACAGTTTTGTAAATATTTTCAGATCAACACGCTTTCCCCCAGTTATTCAATGAATTTTCTTTGTAAGTGAATCCAAAATGTAATATCACTTTTAGTTCCAAGTAATAACGTATAGTAGAATAGAATATGTAAAAGGTAACAATGTTTTTTGGGAGCACATAAAACCCATTTTGCCAATATCATAAAACTTAACAAAACAATTAATTAGCAGCAAATTAATAAAACAATAGTTTCTTCAATTTTAAAATATGCGAATAGAACGAGTTTTATCGAAATTATATAAATAATAAACTTAATTCTTTAAAACATAAATAATTTATATAGTTTAGGAATTTAAATGATATCAGTACCATAACTCGCTTTGATATATAAGTGTTTTGTGTGTAAAATATCTAATAGTTAATCCACTAGGTTGAGTTCTTATAAATCTAACTCTTTGCACCTTGATACTTAACAACTCAAGTTGTAACAAAACTAATGACAGAGTCGTTTTTACAATAAAACATTTTCGATTATTGAATGTTTCTTCAACAAAGGATTGTAAATAACAAATTTAATTCTGATGCACTATTGTTGGTTATGAAAAATATTTATAATTTGTATTGTTTTGGAATTTTCAGGTTATAAGTACTACTTGAGGCTTTCACTTGAAAAGATTCAAGTCGGTAGCATATCTAAAAGTTATGTTGGTTTGGTTTTTATAAAACCAAATTTGCCGAGACTTTAAAACTTAAACGAGTTCATGGTAGAAAAAGTAATGATAGATTAATTTTCACAATGGAATATTAATTTATTAGTAGTACACGTCTTTTAAGAATCGTTTAAACATTTTCTTTTCAAAGTATTAGATACTTTGATTTGAAAAAAATACATGTAGAATATGATAATACCTTCTTGGCAAAATGAGTGAATTTTGAACAACGAAGCAAACTGAATAAAAACTCTAGTGATCTTAAAGTAGAAATTATGAGTTTTATAAAACATAGGTTCTTAAAAATTCTAAAATAATATATTGAATAGGTTTTTCTTTTTAAGGTTAAATTAAAAAGTTAAAATTTATTAAATTGGGGTATGCACTTTAAAAGTTAGTCGGACAGTAATTTTCACATCAACAGTTACGTTTGGGTTACCAAGTAGCATTCGATTTAATGAATTTCAGTGGGCCACCTTCATTTGGCTTTATATAGGATTAATACAATTTATATACATAAGTTATCTTATCTTCTAAAGCGAGAGATAATTGTCTGTCTGCTAAATGGA
>JAGFPH010021513.1:0-13288 GCA_018207615.1 Philaenus spumarius | reverse complement strand
TGATAAGACCAACCTCATAGTTTCAACTTTGGACCCACCGCAGCAATCACTAGTCCGCGGACCATGCTACAGTGCGCACGTGAAAAATTATGTTGTGTATTAAGTGTGTATTTTTATGTGTTTTTCGTGTGTGTTTACACGTGTTCGTATATGTTTTAATGTTTTGACGAACTCTACGGAGAGATAACTGATGGTGGAGTCCCGACTCCGAAACGCGTCTTAAAACAAGACATAATAGAAGTCACATGACGGAACAAAAACCAGGTATTTATTACTACAATTTATTTGTTAATCAAAGTGACTTGGACACCATACAATGAACATTAAATAGTTTTACCTGTGTTTTTACCTTCTACAATTTTATACATAATAAAAATATGTTATAAAATAATTCAGGCATCGTAAATACCTTACGAAAACCTTTAAATTGTACTTGTTAAGGATAATTGCTGTTATCAAAGCCGTAGAGTTCTGCTTAAGGATGAGACAAGAGCGTGAAGAATCGCGACCCTATATAATATGTCCAGTTTCGATTGATGGATCAAAGCTATTAAATGAAGATGAAATTGTAATCAATAAATCTTTGTGCTGTGAAGAGAATATAAACGATAACTCAAAATGCCGAAACCCTTTACAAAGAAAGCATTCAGTGTAAGTGATAAGCTCACCGAGTGATGAGATTTGTGAACCCGGTTTATGAGACAATTTATTTCGATAGGAAGCTCGCAACATATCATCTGATATAAGAAAATAAATATACCCACACTGGAGCAGTTTATCTTTGTGAAACTTTGTGAATAACATATCTTGTTTGTTGTCGTATGTTTATATACATGGTTGAGGAAAATTACTGATTTAAATATCTCAGCTTCTAATGCCTATAGGAAGTTATCAGTGGAAAGTCTACATAAGGACTATCTACAGAGCATACCTATGGTTCTATATTATTGGGTATGCAGAACATATACAAAAGTATTTTTGACATCATTTTAAAATGTAAGCATATTAATTAGACATATTAATTAGACCAATACCAAAAGACATTATACTTACAGTTTGACTCTGTATCCACGATCAATTCCAATAGTGCTTCAAATATTTGTAAGCCCTAAAAAATTATAAATGGTGTGGGGAACTTTATTCACACCACCTTTTTAAGGAAAGCTGTTATGGATAAACAGTAAGAATGGGAAAAATAGATTTAATTATTCTCCATGGATTATGGGAGTTACGTATCTCCACCGGTTATGTTTTTGAATAGATATAGATATTTACACCCAGGACAAAATTATCTACAAAGTGTTTTGTTTAATGATTTTTATACGTGTCCCATAGTTTGATTTGAAAAACGTATATTTATTCTCATTCTTATACATTTGCTCCACAAACTTTATTCTATTAAGCCTCCAAAACTTTCATGTTTGTCAAATCCAACTTGGGTTGGTTTATCCGTTTTCAAAACACCTACTTTAAGAATTGAACTAACAGGTTGGATTTTTTTAAGAATTAAAATTGAACAAAGTTTTATTTTTTTAATATAGCACAAATAAGAGGTACGTAAAAATTATTTTTCTGTAACTACAGTCTACTTTTCCCTTGCGAATGTAAAACATTCTACTAGGACATCTTCTAAGACTCAAGTATAGCAATAAAGTAAAAGAGACATAGCAATAAACGGCAGATTAATAAACTTGTGTTATAGAAGCATGTGAACTTGTTTACTGCAAGACTTGATACAGCTGAACTTTACTGCTTAGACAACTCTACTAAACCAATTGTGTGTTATTATTCTAGATGGATAACTGTAAGCCTAACCGTCTTTCCTATACGTCAAACTTATGTCATCTAACCTGAATAGTAAAAGAAGCAAACTTAGATATAAAATATTATTAAGAGTTAAATAAACAGAAACTGGGCGAAGTGGTTTAAGAAAAAAGTTCTGCATACAACAAGGCACCAAGTGAAAATATTTAGAATGATGACTTATTTTACTATTTCTTTTTTTGTTTAAACAAAATATTATGTACTATCGGCACAGGCGTCTTCCAATTTTTTTTTTAATGAGACTTATAAAGGCAATTTTATTTTTTGTAAATTTGGGCGAACGAAATATACTATACAAACTGTAATTAAATGAAAAGCTTCTGTGTTTTAGACAAGAACAAACATATATTATATATATATATATATATACAGTAATTTAGTTCAGAACTTGGTTATCGTTTATCTACAGATTTTTTTAAAAAATAATCTAGATTTTTTAATTATTTATGATTCATGAGTCTGAGCCGGACCCCATTTAAATAATAAAAAATTCGGATAGTTAGATTTTTTCCGAAAAAGGGTCTATTTAATTAAACCTTTTCGGGACTGGCGTCGCGTTCACGCGACTGGAGTAAACTATTCACACATACTACGGTGGCTTATACACGTTTTATAAACTTAACGTTTGGGTACTATATCATTGCGTCAACGCAACTAATATAACAGAACTCTTTTACTGGCATTTGCTACAATCTATTAGCTTTAAATGAACTATTTCGACTATCGATAAGAGGTACTAACTAACAGTAGAAAATAAAGATATTAAAGCATGTTGAAAGACCGCGTTTTTCGAAGATTATTTTGAAAAAATTAATTAGGAATATATGCTTTATCCAAAAATGAAATTTGATTATAACATATTGAAGAGAATAAATCATAAAATTTAACCTCTCGTCAGCGCTAGGCATAAAAGCCAGACACATTGTCCCACGCTTGAAATAACCTAATCTGAGCATGAATTAGGATTTATAATATATTAGTCCCGAAAAGGTTAATTAATTACTATATGTATGTTGAAAACGGGAGAACAAAACTACTGTATTTTTTTTATAAAAAGAGCCTTTAATTAACTAAATGAAAATGTAACACGTATATACATAAACGAAAGCCATTGTTTGCTGAACATCTCGGTCGAAGTGAACTGTTTAAACTTACTTGAATACTTCCATTGTATTTGTTCGACTTTTCTGTTTTTTTGGTGTATTCAAAGTACAAGTAGTTGTAATAAAGTTATTTTTAAACTTTGATGTTGAACTGAAATTTCGTAGTTTTGTGTAAGATAGGTTTGTTTACTTTTCGTTGTTTTCGTAAACTTTAGAAAGGGTTATTATTTAATATATGTTGATATATATTTGATGTGCTCAATATAGAATACATTTAAATTTTCACTCAAATATTAAGAATACAAATTAAATTAATATTTATTCTGTATTAATATATCCTGAGGTATAGCAACTAATAAACCACGGAAATAATTAAATTTTTGCTAATGGATCAGACAGCCACACATAATTAATTTGAAAAACTATTAAAGTGCTTTGCGGATATTTTTAGTTTTCTCTGAAAAAGTCGGACACCACTTAACCTGGACTAGATTTTGAAATGGCATTTCTACCGGTTGGAGTTTCTCTTATTATCGTCAATGACTACATATCAAGATATGTAGCCACGATGGCCGTGGTTGTTAAGGCGTCAATGCTTTATCAATCATCATGGCAACCATCAATAGAAAATTTCCGGGTTCAATTCTCATTGACCCCGAATAATTTTCTAAATGGTTTATTAACAGACACCGTTGGCTGTGGTTCGGATTCCACTTATAACTGTAGGTCCCGTCTTCATTAGCCTTAAGTGCAAAAGAGCAGGACGTTAAAAAACAAATCAAGATAGTAGTCATTGTTATCGTTGTCCTGTTTTCTATCTATATATTTATCGTGAAATATTTTATCTGTACTGTGCAGGGAATTACATAATGCAAACATTCAGGTTGCTCAACAACTCTGTAGAAAATACTAGTTTGGCTTTACATCAAAACAAATAAGAAAGCTCCTTTGACAATATGTCACTTTATTGGCCTTCCATCTGTTTGTTTGTTTTTCCATAATTATTATTTCAACTTTATACATATGAGTTACAACTTGTAGTTATTTTAGCCCAATTGTGTAATTTTTCAATCTTATTAATTCAAACATTTCAACATGGCGAACGTTCAAAATTGAACAAAAAAAACTGTACATTTGACCAAAGGATTTACTTTTTTATTTATTGCATGCTAAACACCATTACTACTCATTTATTGAAAATTAAATGAAATAAGTGAGAAATGTTTTCGTTATCTTGCTGAAATATTTACCGTTCCCATAGCACTTACTGACGAAAATTTGACTAAAACTTACTTATTGACTAAGTACAAAACTTTAAAAGTATTTTCGGTGGCAAAAGGATTTGCCTTCAGTTTTGAATACCTCCGTTGCTATGAATTTACTGCCTTGCAGAATAATTATTTGTATATAATTCTCAGATTTGTATTATTAAAACAATGCTGTTTTTAATAACACAGTATGTTATCTAACATAGTTACATATCTAACAAATATGTTTATAAGATTGTCTTTATTCCAGATTAGTGGAAGACAAATTATACATAATGTTAAACGGCACCACGAGACAAGATGATAAACTGAAATTTGAACTCTATCAACTGAAAAATAAAATTTACTAAGGAAATTGAAATAGATAACAAAATAAGGTTTCTTGATGCCACCAAAAATTGTACACTGAAAAGCAACTACCTCATACTCTAGAAGCCATATTACCCATATATATATATATATATATATATATATATCTAAAAAAATCTGTTTTAAATACCTATGTTCAAATGACCTTATAACAAAATCTTTATTGTTTTAACGAAATCTGCTTAGATGGCGTTTCTACTCCTAAACACGTCCTGTGACAGTTGTTGGAATACAAAAGTGAATAACAAAATAATATAAAATTACACCTTTTATTTTAAGTAATTTGTTTTATAATGTTCGATTTGTAAGTTTTGATCTTACATTAAAAAAGAATATAATATTTAAGGTAGTCCTGAGTATTTTATGACACTTGATATTTTACCTTTGCTCTCAGTTGCCAGTGTTGCCTGATAATAAAGTGGAAAACGAAGCAGTATTTTGAGATATAAAAAGTATTTGCTCCAGTAATTTAGTAGTGTGAATAAAATGTACGGATTAATAATTGTTCTTTTATAATTTTCATAAATACTTATTTTAAAATATAAATATTTTTTCAGTAAAAACTCTCTTTGTTTTGAATTCATTGTGATATTTTATATTTCTAATTGGCGATTTTTATTTCATTTTACCTTATCTCTTATAAAAATAAATTGAATCTTTAGTTAAATATGTTATTCTTTTTAGTGAAGAGGTTTTATGTCTCACACAATGTAAATGTATTTAAAACATTTCAGTCCAGAGTTTTTATTTTCCTGTAGTTAATAATTTTTGCAACGACTTCTTAAAAAAAAAAAAAAACTAGCATTGTTTTGAAAAGCACTTAAAACCTCAGTTTTACGGAATTTAGTACACTGTAACTTTTGCTAAAAATATTGGGTTATAGAATTAATGTTTATACCAGTAACGTAATAAAATAAGAACTCTTAAATAGCCAATCGTAGTATAGCTTATATAACTATCTGATGCGAAGATTATATCACAATAAAGGTTATGTAAAAGTTTATTCGTCAGCAGATAAGTAAATACAAATTTGAATTCCTAATTACTTTACTTAATGGAGTATTTAGCAGTAAAAGTGATCGAAGTTACTGATATTCACGCTTCAAATTACTTTCTCACTATTATTATTATTATTATATTTTTGTTTATGTATTAGTCATACTATTAGGGTGTATTTACCTTTATGAATATATTCCAGCCTTGCACTCTTCCAAAACCAAACTATTGCTAATATAGATAAACAAAATTATATATTTGAATTTGGGATGGATAGTGATCGGTTAATTAAATGAAATGGGCCGACGTAACAACAATATAAGGATTTCTTTTACTGACTTTTATATTTCGGGCCATAATATATACTAAGGATTGCAGGGGGAGCAGCTTAAAGCTCGTGTAAACCTATAGCTTGTAATTAGGTTCGAACCTACGCAACTGTGCTGGAAGCGTAACCGGACGCGCGTCTTTATCCTTTCGGCCACTAGATTTTTCCAAACAATTATTTTTATAAAACAAAAGATTTCTTCACTACATACAATAATTTACAATCCTGAATTTTGAATTTAATTTACAAACTCAACAAAAATGATGCCCAAAGTAATTTATTGCGTAGTGAATTACTTCCTCCTGAATTATTAATGCAAACAAAAAACTTCCGCATAATTTGACATAATTTCATTGCTTTGACGTTTTTAGACTGCTTGAAGTCATTTCACATCATGTCATTATTATTTCAGTTTAATGAACAACTACAAAGTATGGAAAGAGGTTTCTAAAAATAATTTCACAATATACGTGAATTTCACAACTGAATCTATACCTGGTATACACGTGCGTGTACATTTTTTGTTACTACAGAGAAATTGTCTAAAATCCTCTGTAAAAATAAGAATCATAGATTTTGAATTTTCATTAAAACCCCTTTACCATATTCTCCAGTTAGTTACGATTTTAAGGACTTTATGTTGCAGAATTTACTGTATTAATAAACTTTGGGATACAAATTTACAAATGAGAAATACAAAATGGTGGCTAAGCAACAACCAAAGGACTTTGGAACATTTTAATATTGATATTGTGTATCCCAGAACCTGTATCTAAAAGTAATGGAAGAGAGTACTAAATCACAGTGTATATCCTCATCATAAACCTTTATAAATCTGCTTAGAAAATATTAACCACATTCCCCCTTCCTAACTAATCGATTTGTTATATACCATATAATACTCACGAATGCAATCTGTTTAATTAATTAATTAAATACTCCAGGTACATACACATAATATGTAGAATTCATTCCGGTTGCAAAATATATTTTAAGAGTGATAAAGTCTGATTACATTTTGAATTCATCCTCCCTTCGTACGCACTACAATATACGAAGATTAAACCTATAAAAGTTTTCGTTTATGGTTATCGTTTTTATTGCTTCAGATCAGTGAATGTAGCCCAGTCAATAAAGGGCCATATATGGTGAATGTCGGAACTTTCTCTGGTAAAGCTGAATTTTCTCCCAGTAGTAGATCACTATTAGAGAGACAATTTCTCAAAAGTCCCCGAAAATTCCAATGGAGCTACCCCCCCTTTAAGTTTAAAAATGTAGACTTTTACTCATACAACTTGTATCTCATACAACTTTTTAACCAAACGTTTGTTAAGGTTATTTTATTTACAGTTTTATTCCCTGATAAATATTCTACAACTTTAATTATAATATAGTTTATGATAAGTGCATAAGTTTTTCAGTAAATTAACGAAATGTTGTAAAAAAAATATTTTTTTAGCCACCTATCTAAGTTTTTGCAAAACTATATTTTTATTTGTCACCAAATAAAAAAATGCTTCGGATAAAAGTTGTAGCACATATCTTCCTGAGTACATTGGTATATAAACATATATAGTTATGTGTATTACTCAACTAGTAACATAGAAAGCAGTAGCATGGAGCGCGTGAGCGCCCGGGAGTCGGCGCGGCGGTCGTAGGCGAAAGGCGCGTTATCTCACGTAGGCCTACGCCTATTCAATCATATACTTATTTTTATAAGGGTTTTTTCTGTTACGTCCCTTTTTCGCCGGTCCAACTTAACCGATTTTTACGATTGAGGTGTCATTTTAAATCTTATGATCTAGCGCACCTGCGAATGGTAATTAAAAAAATCATTTCGTTTATTGCTCCAACCCCAAGCCTTTGATTTATTTCTAGAGGGCGCTTTCAAAGGTCCAGTGCTTACCAACTTGCATTATTACGGTTTTTAACGTGATGTAATTTAACAGCTGATATTTCTTTGAATTGTAGGTGAGTTTCTAACAAACAGAAAAAAATATTAAAATGCGCAATTTGCGCGCAGGCCCCCTAGTTAGAGTTTATTATTGTAATTATAACATTTATTCTTAACACTTATAATCGTGCTAACCTATAGTGTGCCCAACTTTATTTTGTAATTTAGTAATTAGTTGTGTATAATCAAAATAACATTAGAGTGATATGTTCAGTAAAAGTTGTTTTTCTGATTGTGTCATTATTTAATAATTGTATAATAATTTAAACCCACCTAATCTTAAAATGATTTTTGAAACCTCTGATTCAGGATTTGCTGATGCCGCTATTTCAGAAGCCTTTAAGTACAAGGGTTGATCAAATGTAATTAGACAATTGCGATTTTGTTTCTTACATTCCTCTGCCGCGTAGCTAATAGCTGAATATATCGTGGAGGGATTACTTTGGTCCATGTTTACAAATGGAACTCCTAGTATATAGGTAGCTTCGCAGTCTGTTTGTGTTCTTATTGCCGAGGTCATGTAACCGTTCCATCCGGGCTGTATGCTTGAAGTCGCTAGCCACATCACATTGATTGGAAACATCGCGTTCATTGTTTTGCATTCGATTAATATGTCCTTTTTCAAATCATCAATATCTTCGATTATTATTTTTGAGAGACCACTCCGGTTTTTGTTTTTTTTGCATAGGTAAGAATACGAACAGTTTCAGGAACAAATGCTCCTGACGCGATTCTTTCTACCTCCACTTGTGTCTCGACACTCGTACTTGGTGTAATACACTTTATTCCCCCCATTGCGTGGAAGGTGTTTAACCCGTCCAACGTACGTAAATTGACATCTGCATTGTCAAAAACATATTGTATGAATGCTTCATCACTTATTTTTGGCGAACCTGCTTTTATAAGTGAATTCATATATAGATTAACTTCATTGTATGAAACACAGACACCCATTGATGCAAGGACATCAATGAGGTGTTTAGAACCATAAAGTCTATGTAGTGTTAGTCCTATTCCGGTTTGGACAGGGGACAAAAACGACCTAGGTCTTACAGCAGAAATTATAGCATGATTTATAACTGTACACTTTCGCTCTGTTTTACGCCCATCACCTGTCTTCTTCTTCGTAACCCTACTTGTGAAAGTTTTCAAACTTTCTGGAACTAGAGTATCACCTCCAGCTCTGATCTCATCTAAAGTTGGATATTTTTGATTGTTGTATGCCATTTTTTGAATGTCTTCTCTTATGATATCTGCGGCAGCCCGCACTATTCGCAAACGTTCTGTCATATGATCCGAGTCTCTTTCTTTACACCATTGGTCAACAAGTTTGTGTGCATAATCAGATAAACATAATACATTTTTTCTCCCACTTACATTTGAAATAAATAAACGGTCCTTGAAATGTTCTTTTAGCAGATTTTTAAGGTGACGATCTGAATATGTTTCCTGTAAACAAGAAATCTGTTTTAGAAGGTCTTGCAGTTCCTTTAACGTAAACTGGCATTCATCACTTTCCTCTATATGTTTGCACAATTTGTAAAATGAACCTTTTAACTGTGTCTGATGACTACTAGCTAACGTGTGAGTTGGTTTGGATGTACAAAAATCCCTGTAGCAATATTTATGATATCTTGCTTCAGGTGCCACAAGATCACTGACGCTGAGAAGTCTGGTCTTTACCCTTTTCCCCACTGATCTTTCCGTTCATCACACTTTCTTAGAATGTTTTCTCTTATTTCTATCGTTGTTACCAGATGTATTGGCTTTCTACGTTGTGAAGGGGCTTTTGTATCGATCTTAGCATTTTTTCCACAAAGAAAACAATCACTTTTAAAATCAAACCGCTCTTCGGTACTTCTTAAAACAGATGGTGGCAATGATGAGGTTGAAGGTAAATTTATATTAGGGATCTCCGATTTCCTGATAGTTGCTACAACTGTTGTCGGCCGTGTATAGTTTAGTCTACACTTTTTGTGGACGGTTATCTTTTGTTGACCTTTTAACTTTTCACTTAATCCATCATTGAGTCTTAAACTGGTTTCAATAATAGTTTTTAGCCCCTTCTCAACCACTACAGTATTCGTTTCTAATTGTTCCCCACAAAAAACACAAGAATATTTTAACGTGTCCATTGTTACAAAGTTATAAAACTAATTACAATTTAAAACTATCTAAGAATAATAAATTAAAACTCATTGTGAAATCTCCTTAGAACATAACGATACAATCTTCAATTTAACTAAAATAACCATTGTCTTTCAGGATTTAGAAATTATTTGTCTAGTCACTTACTCTACATTGCTAGCTCTTAAAAACACAGTAGAGAGTCCCAATTTATTAAAACGCCGCACAGTACATTGTAACCACTGTCTTACTTATTTACATTGTCACACACAAAACACTCAAATACAGAAGATAAAATAGAAATTCACCGGACTCACCACCAAACTGAACTGACACTTTGTTTATGTATACTATAGTAAAGACCACGAATGAATACCGTTGAGGGACGGGCTTGTGTGCACCGAGATCTTGAACGCTCAAATCGCCTTAGTGCGACAACGTCCATAATCAAAGGTGCGACGTTCTTCCCACGCTTCTAACTGAACGCGGCTGACTCATCTAATTTATAATTCTTTAGAATGTGCGATCAAGCCTCGAGCGGTAAATACCAGGAGTGTTCGAGGCTAGTAAATATGGCAACGCTGCACGCCCTTCCTTTTTTCTATGTTACTAGTAGAGTAATACACATAATTGCACATGTTTACATATCAATGTACTCAGGAGTATATGTGCTACAACTTTTATCCGAAGCATTTTTTCATTGATAAAATTCAAATACTTATTAAATAATGACACAATCAGAAAAACAACTTTTACTGAACATATCACTCTAATGTTATTTTGATTATACACAACTAATTACTAAATTACAAAATAAAGTTGGGCACACTATAGGCTAGCACGATTATAAGTGTTAAGAATAAATGTTATAATTACAATAATAAACTCTAATTGAATAGGCGAAGGCCTACGTGAGATAACGCGCCTTTCGCCTACGACCGCCGCGCCGACTCCCGGGCGCTCACGCACTCCTTTCTACTGCTTTCTGTGTTACTAGTTGAGTAATACACATAACTATATATGTTTATATACCAATGTACTCAGGAAGATATGTGCTACAACTTTTATCCGAAGCATTTTTTCATTTGGTGACAAATAAAAATATGGTTATGCAAAAACTTAGATAGGTGGTTAAAAAAATATTTTTTTTTACAACATTTCGTTAATTTACGGAAAAACTTATGCACTTATCATAAACTATCTTATAATACAAGTTGTAGAATATTTATCAGGGAATAAAACTGTAAATAAAATAACCTAAACAAACGTTTGGTTAAAAAGTTGTATGAGATACAAGTTGTATGAGTAAAAGTCTACATTTTTAAACTTAAAGGGGGGGTAGGGGGGGAAGCTCCATTGGAATTTTCGGGGACTTTTCGGAAAATGATCCTCTCATCAAGGTCTATCACCCTTGAAAAAATCAGCTTTACCAAAAAGAGTTCCGACACAAAACCTTTATTGACTGGGCTAATGGTATAACAGCATTGGTAACTCGAAACGTTATTTTAATACCTATTCCAAATAGGGAGACCATTAAGAAGACGGTAACTATTATTTAAAAACAAAGTTAAAGTTCAATTTAACTGTTCTCCATTATGAAAAAAATAATAGCAAAAATGCATACATCCTATTACCTGATTTAAAATATCAACGTATTTATTTTGTCCAAAAATTTATGTATGGAATCAGAAAAACGTTGAGGAACTTTTAGTTTAGCAGACTGTTTTCTCGATATGTCTTTGTTTATTATTTAAAATGTAATACATTTATTTTAAAGTGAATGAAACTTTTTAGGATAAAGGTACTTTTGGAAATAAATGTTAAAAACGCTGGTATTTTATCGCTGGTTCATGTACACTGAACTAAAAAAGGTCTTCTGAAGGAACAAATACTTAAGCTATTTAAAAACAAAAATAAATAAATAAAGTTAATTGTAAAGGAAAACTAGGGTAAGAAAATGTTTATAGAAATTTTACTTTCAGTGTTTGATATAGAGAACTGCGTAGG
This sequence comes from Philaenus spumarius, assembly GCA_018207615.1. Taxonomy (NCBI): domain Eukaryota; kingdom Metazoa; phylum Arthropoda; class Insecta; order Hemiptera; family Aphrophoridae; genus Philaenus; species Philaenus spumarius. Next base: position 1,312 of record JAGFPH010021513.1, on the reverse strand, counting down.
GGAAAGTGGGGTAAGACCGGGTAGCTAACACTTGGCGGCTTACTGAAGCTAAACTATTCATCTTATAAAATCCAACTTTAATATAAATACCCACGAACTATATGGCTGTAATAATATGTTCGTTAAAATTCTTAATCTACAATAATACATTTATTATAATAAATTTTGTGAAAAAAGGCAAATCACCCGGTCTTACCCCACTGGTGGGGTAAGACCGGGTGCCCATGTTAATATTATGAAAACATCTAAAATAATATATTTGTTTATAAAAAACATAGAAAATGATTTATTTACTTAATTATATACAACATTTAAGAACAAAAATCAGACATGACTAGCTCACATCTTTGGAGTTGGAGTATAAATCATTGCAGTGCAGGTGGTATCAGATTTAGTTTCCAGATCTGATTTATCAGAATAATCTTCATATTTGGTTAAAGTCTTAGACTTTTATTTACATTTTTTCTGAATCACTTTATTGTTTTTCTCATATTTTTTTTTTAAATTCTTCTACAAAAAGTGTCCTCTTTCTTGAAAATGTTTGCTCTTCTTCATTAATTTTTCCTTCTATTAAAACTTCTAGTTCATGTTTATATTTTGATGTTGCTAAAATGACTGTTTTTCCTTTTATTTTATCGACTTTTTCAATCTTCTTCCTTTTGACATGAGGTGGTGGCATTACGTCTCTAGGGGAAAAAGCAAAAGACGAAGATCCAATTAATACATTATTTAATGGCTTAACTCCCAAATTCTTTGAGCAGCAGGTTTCTTTTGGTTCAGGAATATTTTCATCCTCTGTAGGTTTATCTATATTGAGAAGTTCGTGGTCCAGACCGGACTCCAGATTTCTAGCTTTTTCAAGTTTCAAGTTGCGAAGTAGAAAAAATTTCCCGTTAATTTGAAGCTAGGTTATTTTTTGATATTAGACTGTCTGTAGTTTTTGATGGCGCTTGTAGTTTTTTCATTTCTGTATTGTTAAAGGATAAATCCCTGTGTATTTAAAACAATTTACCGCAGTCCGCATATTCCCTGCTCTGAGAAATGTTGCACCGAAGAGTTTAACAACCTGATGAATAGTGACACCACTCCCGGGACGCTCAACTAGCCGACATTAGGCCATTGAGAATTATTGTGGGGTAAGACCGGGTACTACCTGGTCTTGCCCCGTAGGCAGTACCCGGTCTTACCCCGAGTGTAGAGGTAATGCAAACAGAATATTATTTAAAAAAATACAAAACCTTTTCAACAATGTTTTATACAGAATAATAACCGATTTAACATGTAATTATGGGGAATTTTTTAATTTTATCCT
>JAGFPH010021512.1:0-13289 GCA_018207615.1 Philaenus spumarius | reverse complement strand
CTCGCTTTGTGAATTTGCACCCAGAACTTGTGGCCTAAGATGTTTTAATGCTTTACTTCGCTCGCAGCGGTTTCCATCCCGGCCATCGGCCTCATAACAAAAGCTGACCAGAAGATTAACTGACTAGTGGATTTGAACCAAGCACTTTTATGGTATTTTAAGTTTTAATTAATAATGGGGGAATCAAACGAGATATTGGATCGTGTAAAAAACTAGAAATTGTAGAATAATCACCTATATTTATATTTTTATATAAAACCCAAAAACAATTTAATTTTTGTAGGACAAATCCCAAAAACAAATTACTTCCAGTCTAAAAAAGTGCTTCCGGTAGTTGGATTTTTTTTGGCTAACAAACTCGTCTGAGCCACTTGACAACCAACGTGTGTACCAAGTTTGGACCAAATCGGACATAAAATGCGGCCGTTAGAGTGCGAACACAAACATGCATATACAAAGTGTTTAACCCCCTTTATTATGTTTTTTATTGAAAATAAATTAACAAAACTTTGTAAATATCTTGTGTTGCATAACAGGACACATTGTTTTACATATCTGAATCTTTATGATTTTTGGGGACATGAGGAGGGTAGTTGGGTAAACAATTGCAAATATAAAGTTAGTTCTTGTAATACACCATTGGAAAGCTTATTAAAAGAGAAACAGAATGGCGCAAACTAGAGCTTAGTATCTTGCTTCATTTCAAAGTAATGGACAATCAAAGTAATGGACAATCAAAGTTCTGGAAACTTATATTGTTACCATAACATCAAAGCAGGTTATTAATTTGTTAATATTAGGAATAAGAAGGTTGTGTGTTATTTTCCAGAACTTTAATTGTCCCTTACTTTAAAATGAAAAAATATGGTAATTGGTTGACCGTGCAGGCCAACCATAGAACTTCCCGCTTAGTTTGAATTTTAAACGCTTAAAAATGAGTTTATTTGTTAAAATACCAAAAAACGAAAATTTGTGAATTTTTAAACAACGATAACGTTTGAATGCGTCGTTCGATTTTCATGTTTAAAAAAGCATTCTACGCAGTTTTTAAAGCACAAAAAGAAAATGTACAGGTTTATATTGATTGGTTGAGAAATCTGGAAGATATGTTAAAAAAATACCAAAAAACAAAAATTTGTGAATTTTTAAACAACGATAACTTTTGAATGCGTCGTCCGATTTTCATTTTCAAAAAAGCAGTCGACGCAGTTTTTTAAGCATAAAAAATGTATACATGGTTTTATTATGATTTTTTCGCACGCTTTAAAGTTATTTTTAAAAAACATAAAAATTCCAAAAAAGATTTAGGTTATTTTTTTAAATTTCTTCGGATTGGCTCGATGGATTAACTCTCAAATCTAATCAGATCTAAGTTTTGATACATCCTTTCGAATGACATGTTGTAGAATTCAATCGGTTGATTCGTTTTTGAGAAACTGTACGACAAAAATTTATTTACACATATACATCCACACATACACACATACACACACCCACACACACACGGTCGGACACCTCTTCGGGAATAGTCAGAATGGCTTCCTGGGACCTCAAAACGTGGAGATTTAATGAAAACTCGACTTTCGAAAATCGGACCGAAATCAATAACTTCCCTTTATTGGTAGCGGGAAGTTAAAAAGATATTAAGCTATAGTTTGCACCATTGTGTTTCTCTTTTAATAAGCTTTTCAATGGTGTATTACATGACCTACCTTTATATTTGAAATTTTTAACCCACCTAATTCCCAAAAATCATTTGAAGTTCAGATATGTCAAAAAATTTGTCCTGTTGTGCAACACAAGATATATATAAAGTTTTGTTAACTGATTTTCAGTAAAAAAAATAATGAGGGTGTTAAAGGGACTTTATGAACACTCTGTATATATATATATAAAGTTTTTAATGACACCTGAAAACGTGTTACTCAGGCCATGATCGGTGCTCATTTACTACTCCCGACGTTAAATCTCGCCAATAGCTCATCTTTCCTATGAAAATTCGCCAATAATACATCCTTATTCAGATATCCCACGAAGAAAAGGTGAAGCTTTCAGAGCTTGTTCCGCCCATTAAAATGACGAAAAAAGTTCATATAAACATATAGGTCTGGAACCGTCGTTTTACCAGCTATCCGAAATTTTGAGTTTTACTATATAATAATTTATATCTCTAAAACTGTGCAAACTATGGAGTTGAAACTTTGCACGTTACTCATTAATATAAAGACCTAGTTTGAAAAAAAATAATAAACTTTTTCCCAATTTTACGTTTCAAAATGGCAACCAATCAAAATTTTAAATGAGAATAACTAAAAAACCGTACATTTTTATAATCCCTTTTGATTTTGTATCGAATGTTATAACTGTCACAACTATGGAACAAAAGGTGTCAGTAAAACAGAGTAAATTATTTTGATGGGCATAGGCAATAATTAAATTGCACGATGTTATTTAGGCTGTTAATAAGGAAAGTAAACAAAAAGTATTGCAAAAAATGCAAACATTTTTCAACGATTTCTAACCTCAAAGCTATCACCAAACATCTTATAGCCTACATTAGTTTTACAACTCATACACAAAAACAACCAACATCCATAGTCCAATCAAATAAGCTCTGAAATAGATTGGTTTCAGAACAAACAAAAAAGGAAACAGCTCTGAATCGAGCTGGATATGATTTTAACCGGCTTAGGACAACTAGCTTTCAACTATGTTAATGCATCATATAATTGTATTTAAAATTTTCCATACGCGTTTAAAAGCTATTTGGAATACTGCTTTTAGGGTCGAATTTCATAAAATATATATATTTACTTAAAGTTTGAAGTTTTCGAGAAAAAATGTTATTTTTGTAGAAAAGCTAAAAAATTAGTCCAGACACTTCAACTTTGTCAAGACTGTTACTATTATAAAGAACGTTTATAATATATATCGATAAAATGCAATTTGACACTGTAAAGGAAATTTTTAGTTTTAGTAAAATCTAACATTTAAGTTGTTGTCCATTTTCAATATTTTAGAATTGGAAAAAAAATATGTTCAATGTTTTCCATAAAGTTGACAGAAAGACAAAGAGAATAAGACTAAATTCAACTTTTTCGACAAAAACCCGCCTCCCCGATTTTTTTAGAATTTGACCTCATTTTTTCCAAAACCTCAAAAATCTCAAAATAAAATAATTCTTTTTCTATGAAAAAAATTTAACTTATTTGGCATATTAAAAGTCACACTTTCTAAGAATAGTTTTAAAGTTAGAGTCTTTTTGACCGAGAAATAAAATAATTTCGAAAAAACTTTATGTCTATTTAACTCGAGATTTTAAATCAAAATATGTTAAATATACAAGTTTATTATTTTTAATATTCTACAGTTCGGCACCTATACATATTTCTTGGTGGTTGATTAAAAAAAGTTACCCCTTTTCACCCCGGCCATTTCAACCCTTACTGTCGCTCACCCCTAATCGACTGTGGGAATTGTACAGGAATCGGACCTGAGCCGGATAAAACCATTTCCAGAGTCTGGATTCAGAGCTGTTTACATTTTTTCCAGAAGAATCCTTAATTTGATTGGACTAACAGGCTAGGTTTTGTTTAAGTATTACAGATGATAAGAGAAATCAGCTGTTAGTGCGTACGAAGTGGGGTTTATTGTTTACTCAATAACGTTACATGTTTCTTTAAAATTTTAAAAGATAGTTGTTTCATACCATTTTGTTACTCATGTACGGACGTAAGTACACTCGCTTCTGTAGAAATTGTTGAAGTATTACAGATGAAGGGCAAAAACAGCTGTTATATGTTAACGAACAAATCAAACAATACAACCTAGCGCATGCACTATACTATTTTATTTATCACGAACAGACGTACGTTCACTCGCTTTTATAGGAACTAACGAAGTATTACAACTAAAGGAAAAAATCTGCTGTTATATATATTAACGAATAAATCAAACAATACAATCTAGCGCATGCGATGTACAATTTATTTGATCAGGTACAGACGTACGTACGTCTTGCGTTTATAGTTGATTTACTTTCTTTAGTTCAATATGTTACAATTCCCTATGTGCTTTTTATGACTCATTAGTTTGTACTACAAAACAATCCATTTCATCTCAACTACGGCTTAGTAACCTCAGGTTAGCCAACTTATAATACTTTTTCTTAACAATATTTCTTCAAGAGTTTTTAATTTAGCTACTTTATTACAACGAATTTCAGAAGAAATCGTAATTAACTTCAGGGTAAATTTACTTTGTCCCTAAATCTTCCACACCTGCCACACCTGGAAATTGGTGCAGTTTTCCTTCAAGCAAGTTTTATTTACGTGATATTAAATTAATATGGAACGGTTGCAATAAAGAAGCTTATCATAATAAACATTCGTAGCAAAATTAAAAATTCTACTCAAATACAAACGTAAGTTTTCATTTCAAAACTAATAATAAACTCACCGTATAATGCTTATGTTCTTTTCTCTTTCTGTTTCACTCTCTCTCAATCGGTTTTCCTCTTTTTCTCTCCATCGCTCTCTTTCCAATTCGCTCACTCTCCTTATTTCATCAAAAAATTCCTTCGTCTACGTTGACATCAACTAAACATTAAAATAACATTTTGTTAATATTTGCCTATAGTCCAGTCATGTCAGACACCTAAAAATACCTAAATTACCTAAAAAAAACTCTTATAAGCTAGGAATATTTATATGGCGTCCAAAAACCATGGCTAATAATCGATAATTTTATTAAAAACTGCTAAATACAAAAGTAGTAGCTCTTTAAGACAATCATTTTTTATTCATAACTTTTTTTTTTAGTTATTTGGGAAAGCTGTTTTTTTAACCTATTTTTTCCAGATGACGGCCGTAGCACAGGTTTTTTTTAACTTTTAGTATGTTATTACAGTAGCTAAATAGGCCTACAACATACATACCAAATACCTAGTTTATAAAAGATTTTATAGGTAATGGAGTAATTTTGATTTAAAATGACTACACTACTATACCAAAAGAAAGGATGGAACATGATGGAAGATGATGATACACTGAAAAGGGTCGTTATTTCAAATATCTTTATATATAACTAGCTGACCCGTTCGACGTTGCAATTTTCCCGTGGTGGTTGGTATTTTCAGTCTTTTTAACGTAATTGTATTATTTTTAAGTGTTCAGTCAGTGAGTGGTATTTGGCTTTTATATGTATAGATCTTAAATAATAAAAGCACTATTGTCATAATAATAAAAGATCTGAAATTATGATTTTAGTAACTTTGATCCCCCCAAACCCCTCCTAAATTTTCGAATTTTTTCAAACCCTTTCTTAGTGAGCACCTATGGCCCTAGAGGAAGCTACATACCAAATTGCATTAAAATCTGTTCTGTAATTTTGGAGAAATCGTGATTTAGTAATTTTTACCCCCCAAACCCCCCTAAAATTTCTAATTTTTTAAAACCCTCTTTTAGTGAACACTTATGGCCCTAGAGGAAGCTACATACCAAATTTCATTCCAATCCGTTCGGTAGTTTTGAAGAAATCGTGATTTAATAACTTTGATCCCCCAAACGCCCCCTAAAATTTCGAATTTTTTCAAACCCTTTGTTAGTGAGCACCTATGGCCCTAGAGGAAGAGTCATACCAAATTTCATTTCAATCCGTTCGGTAGTTTTTGAGAAATTGTGATGAGTGAGTCGGTGAGTCAGTGGGTTTTCGCTTTTATATATATAGATACGTGAAGCCGTTTTTTGTAAACACAACTCCTCCCTTATTTCTGGACCAATTTTAATGTTTGAGGTTTCAAAAAATTCGTCTCATTTCGTAGTTTTGCAATGAGGTTTTACATGTCAAAAATTCTTATCCTTAATGGCGTGAGCTAATCTCAAAGGTCGGGTTTTCCCCATAAGATTAACATGGAAAATATTTAAAAACGATTTCTATACAAAACAGCTGTTTATAATAAGAAACAAACTAATTCAGCTGATTTCGTGGATGTAAATAACGATGATTACCACAGTATTCAGAAGGTTATAAAAACATTTGAATACAAAACAGCTGTTTATAATAAGAAACTAACTAATACAGCTGCTTTGTGGAAGTAAATATTGATTTTTATAAGGGAGGAAATGAATTATTTATTCAAATTATAAAATTTACGAACTAATTTGTTTTTAACATTTAACATTATTTACCATCTTAGTTTTGAGGTTATTATTTATAACTTTTTTGTTAGGTTTTTGATTAAGTGTAGACCTGAGCCTTACTGGTTCTTTTAACCTTTATTATTACTGCTGTTATAAAAAATAAGAAATAATTTGATTTGAACATTTAAAATTATTTACCATCTTAGTTTTGAGGTTATTATTAATCCTACACTTTTATTATAAATAAAACATAACATATGTTTTTAGAAGGTCGCACCGGGGGTTGGCGTGCGGAGCACGCAGGGGTCTCCCCTAGTACATTATAACGGATGTTTCAAAAAGGATGCAACCCGAAGTTTAAGAAGGTATAAGTTACGCATAGGTAAATTTTTTCTTCCCCAAATATCAGTTGGCAAAACTGTTCTCATTTTTGACTCGTCGTGTGTTGTTGTAATGCACTATAAGTTTTATTCCAGTATTCATATGTCTCTGTAGTGTCTGTATATTTTCAACTACGTCTTTTCCAAGGACGAACGTGTGATTATTATTGAGACTTATTGTGCGTATAAATCTTACAAACTGCGAATTCCACTTATAATTTCCCAATTCTTCAATACCTAATGAGTAAACAATATCGCGACTGCTTAGTAAATTTCGTAAGATTGGCAGTGTACATGATCGGAGAAGCACAGGTCGACCATCACTGTTATCAGTGGGAGTTCTGGACGATGGGAAGAACGTATGAATAACTCACCCAGCAAATCAAGTTGTCTTCACAGGCTGAACTTTCACTAGCTACCGCTTTTAGTATAGGGCTACTAAAACATTAAAACTGCTTGCTTACCGCATCGTTGTCGTTCATGAACTGAAAGAAGTTGACCACGGTAAACGTCTACAGTATTGTCGTTGGACGCGTTCTCTTGTTAATGGACAAGGGTATTGAAATGTTGGATCGTGTTTTTTAGTGACGAGGCATACACTTGGATGGTTACATTAACAGCCAAAACTGTCGAATATGGAGCGCTGAAAATCCTGACTCGTTTCACGAATGAACACGACACGTACGTAAAATCGGTGTTTGATGTGTTATCTCCCAGCGTCGTATTATAGGGCATTTATTTTTTGACAAATCTGTAGACGGTGTGGTTTATCGCAACATAATAGAACAATTTATAGCCTTGTTAGATTACACGAACGATACAAGTCCTGTAGAATTCTTCTAGAATGTCCAAAAAACGGTCAACTTCGTTGTAACTAAGTTGCCACTGATTTAATGTAGTAAATTTCGTAACTATGCTGACATTCTATTCGTCCTGTCGTACTATCTCTGATTCACACTTGTAAAATTATATTTTTACGATGAAAATACTAAGTCATCTGACTCGACTTGAGTATTTTATAAAAAACAAGCGTCGCAGTGATGTGGTTAATATAATATAATATAATTTAATCATCCCCGTCCTACGGGGTTAGCGTATTTATACTGCTGTTTGCAACTAGATTCATTGTGAACTTTGCGTTCATTACACTATGTTTTTAGCCTATTGAAAATCAAATTTTTCAAGCTTAATTTTTATTCCTTAGTATCCAGTAATTTTTCAGTGACCTCCCAATTTTGTTACGCCTTTGTTTTAATTAAATTCCTGTTTTTCAATTAGTTTAATTAATACTGACGTTAGTAGACTTATCTCCAAGATTCCTATTGGCTCTCGTGATCCGTTGATCTATTATCTTATTTCGGCTAATTTAACCATTTTTCTTTTCCTTTTGTTTATAACTTCTCGCGGATTCATCTGATTTCCTCACGCGTGAACTTTTTGGATTGCTTTCTATGTCTCTTTTTTCTTCTCGAACTTGAGTCGAACTTGGTGTCGGGTTCACGATCGCGTCTCACACTTGTTTTTCTCGCGACCTCTCCCGGAAAAGTCTCTGGGTTTTTGCTTTTCACAACTTTCCTTCTCACAGTCTTTAGTTCATGTTTATTTTGCACACTAGCCGCCGTTTCACTTAAATCTGTTCAATCTTTCTTCTGGTTTTGGTGTTTGGGAGTTTAACGATTTTTCACTTGTTTGGGGCTTATGAATTTCCCGAAATTTATTTTATATACTGGATTTTCTATACATTTCTACTTAGTTAATACCCTTTTTAGTTTTACTAAATACTTAAAACTGGCCGTGGTGGTTAAGGCGTCAAAGCTTTATCAATCGTCATGGCAACCATGAAGAAAACCCAAATACAAAATATTCCTGGATTCTGGTATCCCCTAGGAATTCATGACATATTTTTCTAAGTTACTTTTGAATCTTTTACAAGCCGGGGTTGAAAAGTCAAGCCCCACTCGACTCAACTTGTCGACCTACATATGATACTAACCCGCCGTAGGCCTATATAAATCTAATTTTACAAAATTAACTATAAAACCGGAAATACGCTAATAAAGGGGTTTTTGAACGTTTTCAAGTTGGACGACTAACTTGAAAAATTGCTGATGTTTATGACAATTTTGTTGGACCACCAAGTCATAAAACATAATAGACATTCCTTTTTAAATGAGAGGCAATAGAAGCTGAGAAACCCAACAATTTCCTGACTTTTTACCCACTCTGTATTCAAAATAATAATTCAATTATTGAACGGCTGGATTTGTCATCGAAGTCGTTTATATCAGATCAATAATTGAAAACGTTGACTATTTTAATCAAAACTAATATCAATGAAGTATTCAACAATAAGTTCTACTTTATAGAAGGAATGAAAAATGTTCCATTCACAGCGAAGTAACAATATCTCTTTAAGTTTTGAGAATTACAATAGGTTCTTTATCAAAGTAGCAGAATTGAGTAAATTAATAAAACAGGATCTTTACTATTACATTTATCCCTGCAAAGATGTTATGCGTTGAAAGCATTCTTTGATGTAAAATTGTATTTTAATAAATTGCAATGTAACGGAAGTACTTGAATTGTAATTACTAGTTTGAATTATTACATACTATTGTAATTAATAATTATTCTCGAATTTCCAACGAAAAGATGAGCTGTAGCAGTGAATATTATGGTGAGATCTAAGGTCCGGGAGTAGTCAATAAGCACCGATCGTGGTATCAAGGACACGTTTTGGAGAGTCATTAAAAATGTTATATATACAGGGTGATTTAAAACTAAGCGGCAATCTCTCGAAAGCTATGACTAAAAATAAGAAAAAATTGCATATAAACATACACCTGAAAACACTTCGTTTTCCAGATATCCGCCATTTTGTTTTGTGCACAAAATAATTCAGATCTACAGAAATGTTTGACTGATTGAGTTCAAACTTTTCATGACGTTTAACCTAACAATGATATATCTCAAGAAAAATAAGCAATTAAATCCTATCATGCGTTTCAAAATAGCGGATGTTTAAAATTTCAAACCCAAATTATTCTAAAACCATATTTTTTAACAAAAAATCATTTTTTGTAGCCCTTTTAATTCCTTATACTCAGAGGAATTTAATGCTGGGCTTAAGCATGATGACAATGTCATTGAAATGTGCATAAGGGTAGTATAATAAACATAACTTTTCATTAAATTGTTCTGTTATTGTTTTTTGTTCCTTTTATTTGTGTCTCAGGGTTTCGTTCAATCAATGTTATTAATAATTGTTTTAAAACTCTGTACAATACTATGTTTTTTGTTTTAAATTAATTTCTTAATTTGTGTCCCAACCTGCCACAATATTCAATTGATATATATTTTGGCTTTTCTATTTTGAATTTTGGCTGGCTACAGGAATTATGTGGTGTTGTGATGATCCGATGATGGTGGCTTAATCTCACCAAAACCGGTAATCTAAATAATATTAGGAATTGTTTCGACGGAGAAAACAATAAGGTAATTAATTTATATTATTTACATAACTTCATTTTAAATACACAACTGAAAAGTTTCATTGCGTATTGCTTAATGGTTTTCGAATTATTAAATAATAGTTGACCCATTCGAATATTTCCTAGGTAAGTTAGGAGTGCTTACTTGATTGAATACATTGATTTAATTAAGTAAATTACGTTTATTTATTTAAGTTGGTTTAATTTGATTGATTTGTGTGATAGATTACTCTTGTATATAGAATGTAAACAATCTAACAGCTGCCATGTTAGTTAAACAGATTGTTAATAGATGGCGCCTTTCATTAGGATCATATGAAAGTTTTTAATCGATTTTTTAACGAAAACATAAATTTTAAACTATGTGTCTATTTAACGTCAATAGCAGGGAACATAATCTCATCATTAATTTTGATGAAGAACAAAGGGAGATATGGCATTGCCACAAAAAAACACCTTAGAGAAATAATATGTAAGGATATTCCAATCGTTTGCTCAGGCCTGTATAGTTCCAAACAGTGTATTTAATCTCACAAAAATGTAAAAACTTAAATTTTGTCTCCAATCGACATGAAAAATGTTGGATTTATACAAAAGGCAAAGATTCAAAACGTCTTAAAATTATCTTGTAAATCCGTAAGGTATTCCTAGATTAAATAGTCGTTATAATTACAAATGTTAACGTTAGCCTCCATATTGGAAAAACTGTTGTTATCACAGTTTCAAAACGACAAAAATTTATAAGGAAACAGACATTCTTTTCAAAAAACAGGTCAAACATTTTTCAATCTTTTTTAGAAGTCAGCCGTGTCCACATTATTTACACACGCCGTACCTTTTGTAAACAACAAAGTATAGGCTACAGTTGGTTATAACACGACTGTACACAGAAACTTAAGACTTTGCGAGCGGAATAGAGGGGACCGGGTTAAGCTGTTTGAAAGTCTATTAGGCAAATTGCCTGTCTTGCTAACCAATATCCTGCTTCCTCCTGGAAATTGCTTTTCAAAGTGTTTATAGGATCAACAAGGGAAAACAGCTGATTTTGTTTGTAGGCTGGTGTAATTGCGGTTTCATTACGCCTGTAGCACTGTTCGTACCTGATCCTATTGGCAGAACGACACGTGTTAGTATAATAACTCGACCGCGCAGCTGAACCCTGACGTGAGTTGAACGAATTTCCAAAATTAACTTTATATGATTCAGGGTTTCAACCAACTAATTGCGAAATTGATCTACTCAATAGCTCTACGACATATACAGGGTGTTACAAAAATGTGTGATGGGCTATACAGGACCTGATTCTACATGCAAAAATAAGTCGAAAATGTAGTTTAACATTTTTTCGATTTCGGCTTAGTTTAGCCGTAATCCGCCATTTTGTTTTTTTACAAAAACTCCCTGTAACTCTGGAAATAGATAAGATATCGAGTTCAAATTTGGAATAAGCATTTTATATGTTACGATTAACAAGTATACCAAACACAAAGAATTTTTTTTATAATTTTCAAAATGGCGGCCGTTACAAATTTTTAACGTGGAATATCTTGAAAACCGTTAACTTTACAAAAAATGTACAAGAGACAATATATTTTCCTTTTTTAACGACAGACAAAATGCTTTTTTTGTATTTTCAGTAGGTCAAAGGATAACCGAGTTATCGACAAAAAACATCATTTCTTGGTAATTGTCTAAAAGGGAATTACGGCTTAACTAAGCCGAAATCGAAAAAGTGTTATACGCCTACTACATTTTCGACTTATTTTTGCATGTAGAATCTGATAGCTCGCTAGAAAAATAGCTACACAAATTGTTCAATTTTAAAAAATTGTGGTTTTAGGCTAATTTTGGTTGTTGTAGACAATTACCAAGAAATGATGTTTTTTGTCGATAACTCGGTTATCCTTTGACCTACTGAAAATACAAAAAAAGCATTTTGTCTGTCGTTAAAAAAGGAAAATATTTTGTCTCTTGTACATTTTTTGTAAAGTTAACGGTTTTCAAGATATTCCACGTTAAAAATTTGTAACAGCCGCCATTTTGAAAATTATTAAAAAAATTCTTTGTGTTTGGTATACTTGTTAATCGTAACATATAAAATGCTTATTCCAAATTTGAACTCGATATCTTATCTATTTCCAGAGTTACAGTGAGTTTTTGTAAAAAAACAAAATGGCGGAATACGGCTAAACTAAGCCGAAATCGAAAAAATGTTATACTACATTTTCGACTTATTTTTGCATGTAGAATCAGGTCCTGTATAGCCCATCACACATTTTTGTAACACCCTGTATATGCACCTTCAGCCTCCAGACCTGGTCCCCGTGGTGCTTCGTTCCACTCGCAGCGTATACAAACTCGGCCTCGCCAACAGATGCCGTCAGATCCCCCACGGATTTAAACCGAGTACTTTTATGGTATTTTTCGTTTTGATCTATTTTGGGGAACCAAGTAAGCTATAAGGTCGCTTAAAAAACAAAATGAGCAGACTAATATCCTACATTAATTTTTTTAGATAAAAAGACAAAAAAGTTTAATTCTGGTACGAAAAATGTAAAAAAATCTGGTAATTGGTTGACCGTGCAGGCCAACCATAGAACTTCCCGCTTAGTTTGAATTTTAAACGCTTAAAAATTAGTTTATTTGTTAAAATACCAAAAAACGAAAATTTGTGAATTTTTAAACAACGATAACTTTTGAATGCGTCGTTCGATTTTCATTTTTAAAAAAACATTCTACGCAGTTTTTAAAGCACAAAAAGAAAATGTACAGGTTTATATTGATTGGTTGAGAAATATGGAAGATATGTTAAAAAAATACCAAAAAACAAATATGTGTGAATTTTTAAACAACGATAACTTTTGAATGCGTCGTCCGATTTTCATTTTCAAAAAAGCAGTCGACGCAGTTTTTTAAGCACAAAAAATGTGTACATGGTTTTATTATGATTTTTTCGCACGCTTTAAAGTTATTTTTAAAAAACATAAAAATTCCAAAAAAAATTTAGGTTATTTTTTTTAATTTCTTCGGATTGGCTCGATGGATTAACTCTCAAATCTAATCAGATCTAAGTTTTGATACACCCTTTCAAATGACATGTCGTAGAATTCAATCGGTTGATTCGTTTTTGAGAAACTGTACGACAAAAATTTACACACATACATCCACACACACACCAACACACGCACACACACACACACACACACACACACACACCTACACACACACACACACACACACACGGTCGGACACCTCGGCGGGAATAGTCAGAATGGCTT
>JAGFPH010021511.1:0-13292 GCA_018207615.1 Philaenus spumarius | reverse complement strand
AAACTACCCCAAAACTTTCTTGCGAAAAACACAATTTGACTGGACTATGCGTGCTCCGGTCGCCAACCCCCGATGGAGCCTTCTAAAATGATATGTTATGTTTTATTTATAATAGAGGTTTAGGATTAATAATAACCTCAAAACTAAGATGATAAATAATGTTAAATGTATAAATCAAATTATTTCGAATATTTTATAACAGCAGTTATAATACAAGTTAAAAGAACCAGTAAGGCTCAGGGTAGACCTACATTTAATCAAAACCCTTACCAAAAAGTTACTATCAATTACCGTATATTATCAATAATTAGGCCTACTATAATATGTCTTATTTATTTTTAATTATGGTGTAACATAGTTTTTTCTTATTACTTTCTCACTATATTATGGTATAGAGAAAGTATAGTGATCGCAAAAAAAATCGATGTTGAGATTTTTGTGGAAATATCCGTTTTGGGACCCTCTGAGTACAAAAAAGTGGTTTTTACAAAATGTCTGTCTGTATGTCTGTATGTATGTCTGTATGTATACAAAGCTAGAGAGAAAACTATTTGATCGATTTCAACCAAATTTGCACCAGACATGTCAAGTAGACCTGTATAGATGCACGAAAAAGGGTTTTGAACAATTTTGAAAAACAACCCCCTTTTTGGCCAAAAAACCCCCAAAAAACCAGTTAATTTTTTTATAAAAAAACGGCTCTAACGATTTTGATAAAATTTTGCTTATTTGTAGCCTTTAATGTGCCCTACCATATGCAAAAAACCGCATCTTTCTAAAAATTCTCGTTTAGCTAATAATAATAATAATAACTGATTTTGGGGGGGTTTGGCCATAAAGGGGGTTGTTTTTCAAAATTTTTCAAAACGTTTTTTCGTGCATCTATAAAGACCTAATTGACGTGTTTGGTGCAAATTTGTTCGAAATCGATCGAATAGTTTTCTCTCTAGATAATAATAATAATATTTATTAGTTAATCTCCAACTTTAATAAAAAACCACCTCTCCTACCCCACCCTACAAGTCAAAGTGAATCTGTTTAATAATTTAAATATGTTTGTGAGAAAGTATGTTATGTACAATGATTTTGATGTACTTCATGTTAATTGTAAGGGTAATAAGTTAGATGCTTTGGAAATGTTAGAAATTAAGAGGTTAATTAATAAGGACGTAAGTTTAGTTTTAAACGAACAAATAGATTTAAGCAATTCGCCACTTCTGCAACCGTTGTTATTTACCAGTTCGATCCCTCCCCCATCCCTAACCTAACGGTATTTTGGCCTACCTGTACCCCACTGCTGTGTGTTGGATTTTTTCTTGTTCCTTTAGTCTTTAAGTTGCCTTCGATAATGCCGTAGCTGGCGAAACCTAGGTCGGCACGGCTCAATAAAGCTTTGTGAAATAGTACAAAAAGTTTTCATTTATTTATTTATATGGAACTTATGATACATTTTTAAGTTTGAGTTATTTAAGTATGTAAATATTTAATTGTATGTTGTCCCTCTATAACGCGATATTTTTAGCTATCTTACGCATTATTAACCTAAATAAAACACAATGCCTGTAAAAGAAAATCTTTGGCCGTTAAAGCTCAAGAAAAGAAATAAAAACGAGAACTAGAAATCCAGGAATCGCGGGGATTGTAAATAATGTTTCACTGGCTAAACCTTGTGCTTACTTCCTTACTTGCACACTATTTTTAACATAAGCTCAAAACCACATTTGTTATTTCAACGAGCAAGGTCTACTGTTCACAGAACTACTAGTCAACGATTATTATTTGAAATTAACACACGTATAAATTACATTATACAGGGTGATCAACTAAAGGAGGCTACCATTGAGATATCAGAAAGTATTAATTTTACAGCAAACTTTAAATAGGTAATATTTCCTTGTTTTTTGAGAAATTACAAAATTCGTAGTTAAAATATTTGTAAAAGTCTGCCATTTTCCAATATGGCGACCAACTTTGAAATTTCTTATGTTAACAATTTTATTAAAGAGGCATGTTTTACCATTTGCAAACAATACAATTTAACTCAAAGTTCAATATTTTATACAACGGAATGTTAAAAAGCTGTTACAATTTCACAAATACTTTATTTTATGAAAAAAACACACTTAAATTATTTTAAAAATCGCTAACGCAACCACTGTATATTGTGTAAGTGCAAGTACAGCTCGCTACAGTATAAAACAGTAACACATGATTGTATTGCTAGGCAACTAGCTGGTTCATTGTTGCAAATTTTCACTTTTGTGTTTACCTCGTTTCCTAGTAATTGCTTTGTTACCGGCATTAGTATATTAACCAGCGTTTGTTGTAGTTTTGAATAACAAATTAATATTATTTTTGTTTCATTGTAGTTTATGTTTACTTAAAATATTTTTGTGTAGTTGTTTCTTTGAAAAATGAGTTATGGAAGCCTGCTCTTTGTTTCGCTTTTTTTATGTTGTAAATATGGAGTTTACTAATGAAAAAGTGGACAAGTTGGAAGTTTATTTTATATGTGGAGAGAACGCTTTCTTGGCAGCAAACCGCTACGCTGAAAGATACCCGGATAGGGGCAGCACCTAACCGTAAGATGTTCACAAGACTGGTTGGAAATCTAAGATTGAATGGGTCTTTTGTTAACAAAAGACCATGAGTTTTGACCGAAGATGTCGAGGCAGATATCTTAGCATATTTTGTGGTGCATCCCAAGGCCTCAATCAGAAAAGTAGCACGTCTGTACCATTTGCCATTCGGAACAATGTAAAATGTACTTCGTAAGCACAAACACCACCCTTACAAGTTTACGCTCGTTCAAAGTTTAATGCCTGGAGATGAAGGAAAGAGGCGTACGTTTTGCGCGTGGCTGGCTGAAGAGTTTACTAACAACCCTAGTTTCTTAAATTATTATTTGGACAAATGAGACAAATTTTTTGAATAATGGCAAGTTTAACCATAAAAACAACCATTACTGGTCAACAGAAAACCTTCTGGTTGTAAGAGAGCTTCATCATCAAGTTAGATTTCCTATAAACTGCTGGTGCGGCTATATAGGGTAATCGTGTCTCGGCTGTCCATTTGTAACATGCGACTCTTACAACAGCCAGCTTAAATTCAGTTATTAGAGGAAGTTTTGTTTGCCGCTGAATATGAGAATTCAACTTATGTTCCAGCAAGATGGAGCTCCGGAACACATCGCTTACGCAGCCGTCGACTTTCTGAATAGTGACTACCCAGATAAAGTGATAGTCATAAACGGAAATGTAGCTCGGCCAGCAAGGTCCCCGGACCAAACCCCATTATATTCCTTTCTCTGGGAACACTTGAAGGACGAACTGTACACCGAGGTAAGTATGCATCGGTGGAAGAAATGTTCCACAAAGTGATGGACATTTTGTATAACATTCACCATAACACGTTAGCACGAGCCGTAAATGACTTGCACATGAGGGCGCTTTCATGAATTTATGAAGATGGAGGACACTTTGAAAACCTGCTTTAAGTCATAATTAATTAGGTCATCTTTACTGCCTTTTTGTGTCCCAAAAAATTTTGTTGCCACCATACAAAGAAGTTTCTTACAATACTTTGTAGGCTTTACGATTTAGGAGCAGAAATCTGTAAAAAATAGTACAGTTTTCATGTAAGCTATTTATCAACTTTTAACAGTAATATAAGTAAGTTTTTTTTGTATAAAATAAAGTATTTGTGAAATTGCAACAGCTTTTTAACATTCCACTGTAAGAAATATTGCACTTTGAGTTAAATTGTATTGTTTGCAAATGGTAATACTTACTGTACATGCCTCTTTAATAATTGTTCAAATAAGAGTTTCTGAAAGTTTTAGCTCTCCTAGTGGCTAAAATTAAGTTGATAAAAAAACACCAAGAATAAAAAAGTCTTAAAATTGCCTGTAAAACCTAAATCCGTCATAAAATATTGGCTTCTATGAGAAATTTCAAAGTTGACCACCATATTGGAAAAAAGCTTACATTTACAAATATTTTAATTAGGCCCTACAATTTTTTTAATTTATCAAAAAACAAGGAAGTTTCCTCATTTAAAGTTTGCTGTAAAAAAATACTTTCCGAGATCCCAATGGTGACCTCCTTGCGTTGATACGCATCTTTCAACTAGATACGATAAAAAATGTAATTATTTTATTTGTGCAACTCTAGGCCTATTAATTAGCCATGTATGAATAAACCTTAATTAGACATTTAGCGGCCAGCGTGTTGTCGGTTAAATGTATTTTTCTTGAAAATAATTTAATAAATTTATATGAAGTTTAACACAAGTATAAATGAAGTATAAACAGGGTGTTACAAAAAGGTTGGGCTGGCTATGCATATTCAGATTCTACGTGCAAAAATAAGTCGAAAATGTAGTATAACATTTTTTCGATTTCGGCTTAGTTTAGCCGTAATCCGCCATTTTGTTTTTTTACAAAAACTCATTGTAACTCTGGAAATAGATAAGATATCGAGTTCAAATTTGGAATAAGCATTTTATATGTTACGATTAACAAGTGTACCAAACACAAAGAATTTATTTTTATAATTTTCAAAATGGCGGCCGTTACAAATTGTTAACGTAGAATATCTTGAAAACCGTTAAGTTTACAAAAGATGTACAAGAGACAAAATATTTTCCTTTTTTAACGACAGACAAAACGCTTTTTCTCTAATTTCAGTAGGTTAAAGGATAACTGAGTTATCGACAAAAAACTAAAAATATAATTTCTTGGTAATTGTCTACAACAACCAAAATTAACCTAAAACCATATTTTTTTAATTTAACAATTTTTTAGTTATTTTTGTAGCGGGCTATGCAGATTCATATTCTACATGCAAAAATAAGTCAAAAATTTAGTATAACATTTTTCGATTTCGGCTTAGTTTAGCCGTAATCCGCCATTTTGTAAAAAAAAAAATTAATAACTTAAAAGTCCTTAGAGATATTTTTATGAAACTTATTATAAACTTTAACTCTATAGCTATAAACATTTTCCCAAAATATCTTTGATCAGACTCATCAAATTTCAAAATGGCGGCCATTTAAAAGTTTTAAATTCAAATTCCATGAAAACCATCTACTAAACAAAATTTTATTTATGTTTTAAAATTTAAATTGAACAATTTGGAGTTTTTCTAGTCCCTAGTTTTAATGGAATTTTCCTTTGAAATTGATAAATGGCCGCCATTTTGATATTTATTAACCAATTTTTACAATTAAAGTGTCATTCAATTTTAAATGAAAAGGGCTTCAAATTTAGTATCTGGTAAAATTTTGTTTAGTAGCTGGTTTTCATGGAATTTGACTTTAAAACTTTTAAATGGCCGCCATTTTGAAATTTGATGAGTCTAATGAAAGATATTTTGGGAAAATGTTTATAGCTATAGAGTTAAAGTGTATACTAAGTTTCATAAAAATATCTCTAATAAGGGCTTTTGAGTTATTATTTAATAAATTTTTTTTAATACAAAATGGAGGATTACGGCTAAACTAAGCCGAAATCTAAAAAAATGTTATACTACATTTTCGACTTTTTTTTGCATGTAGAATCTGAATATGCGTAGCCAGCCCAACCTTTTTGTAACACCCTGTATACGCATTCTGTGAAAATTTCAGCTAGATACGATAAAATTTAATTACTGTATTTTATTTATAAAAATGTCTTAGTCATTTGTATGAATAAACCTTGATTTACCCTAGATCTTGCGGCGAGCGAAATGATTTTTTCTTGTAAATTAATTTATAGATTTAAATGAAATTTAACACACGTATAAATAAAGTATATATTTATATATATTCTGTAAAAAATTTAGCTGGATACGTGAATTTTTTATTATTTTGTTTTATTTGTAAAATTGTGTTGGCTATGCATCAATAAGCCGTGATTTGCATCCAGCGGCGAGCGATTTGTCGGTTAAATGAATGTATTTTTCTTGTAAATTATTTAACAGAATTAAACGAAATTTAACACACGTATAAATAAAGTATATATTCGCATTCTGTGAAAAAGTGAGACCCATTACACATTTTCTCGATATATTACATGTGGTTGTTGGATACTGGAATATGAATCAATTAGTTATTTGCATACTGGGATTTGATCGGTTTGTTTTGTATACAACGGTGAGTTTGTATATTTAAATGTTAATGTATTGTGTTAATTTTTATATTGCATGATTATACAACTATTGCTTGTATGTATATAGAATTTCATTCAAAATTGGTAAATAGTTTCAGAAAAAATGGGGTTTTACTGAACACGCATTTTCAATTCAGAAAGTGTACATTTCTTCGGTAAAATTATAGTTTCTTTTGAAATATTCAACTGATTTTAATAAAATGTATACCACATATACAAAACATGTCTATAAGTATAGGCCTAATATAAAAAAATAGGTTCCTATACCAATTTTTAGGTCATTTAACGATTAGGCCTATAAAAAGTAATGCATTATGTTTACGCCAGTCTAGAACAAGCGTAATGCTGTCTTAAATAATTTCTTTTAAAATATTTTACTGATTTTAATAAAATGTATACTACATATACACAACATGTCTATAAGTATAAATAAAAAAAATAGGTTCCTATACTAATTTTTAGACCAATTAACGATTTGGCCTATAAAAATTAACGCATTAAGTTTACGCTAAATTAGAACAAGAGTAATGCTATGTCTTTAATAATCTTACATTCTAAAAAACTTTTTCAAAACTAATGACAGCGAGCCTAACCGTTCTACTGGACCAATTTACATTCGGGTTATACCAAAACAAAGGTTAGCGGTCTATATGTGCCGGTTTTATTTGTATTTTGAAAATATTTATGTTAATTGGATCAAAAATGGAAAATAAACTTTTCTTATGGAGATTTAACATAGGGAGAAAATGTAAAGCTTCTGACAGCGAGCCTGACCGTTCTACTGGACCAATTTACATGCGGGTTGTACCAAAACAAAGGTTAGCGGTCCTATATGTGCAGGTTTTATTTCTATTTTGAAAATATTTATGTTAATTGGATCAAACATGGAAAATAAACTTTTCTTATGGAGATTTAACATGGGGTAAAATTTCAACTTTGCACTTCTTTGAAGAGTTCACTGAATGTTTCCACTTAACCGTTTTACACGCGGTTCGTTTTAAATGAAAGATCAATCATTCTATATTTGCACAATTCACTTACATTTTTGAAATAATTTCATTTAGAATGTAATAAAAGAACTTTTTAAAACGTATTTTATCATCAATTTAAGTTTCTCTATCATGCTGATTATTAAAACACGTGATTGTGCATCTAAGAACAAACAATTGCAGCAAAAGGAATCAGTTGGCTTAGAGAAAATCATTAGCGGCCAGTATTTTTCAAGGAAAAAAAATTCACAGGATCGAGTTGAACGTTAAACTCATAGTGCCTAACAGCTGTAGACCTAATACCAATAAATAAGCAACATTATGAAAAACTAAAAAACAACAATTGAAAGATAAAACTTATATCATTCAAAGATGTGCACAAAAACATAAATCATGTGTGTATGTTGCCATTAAGACAGGTAAAATAAATTAAACATAATTTTAAGTTAGGCCTAGACTGAAGAAACAACTTCTCGAATGTTTTTACATTCACTGCCATAGCAACCAATTGATTAAAATAACAGATAAAACAGTTGATTCGGATGTCCAGCTTTTAGTACAAAATAATATTTTAAGTTAGGCCTAGGCTCAACCAACACGTGTTTCAACACACACAAACCAATAAAAACTTGCTTTAAGGGATTTAAAAATAAGAAAAAACTATGTTACATCTTAATTAAAAATAAATAAGATATATTATAGTAGGCCTAATTATTGATAATATACGGTAATTGATAGTAACGTTTTGGTAAGGGTTTTGATTAAATGTAGGCCTACACCTGAGCCTTACTGGTTCTTTTAACTTTTATTATAACTGCTGTTATAAAATATACGAAATAATTTGATTTGAACATTTAACATTATTTATCATCTTAGTTTTAAGGTTATTATTAATCCTACACCTCTATTATAAATAAAACATAACATATCTTTTAGAAGGATCCATCGGGGGTTGGCGTGCGGAGCACGCAGGGGTCTCCCCTAGTTTCTTTTAAAATATTTTACTGATTTTAATCAAATGTATACTACATATATAAACAACATGTCTGCAAATATAGTATAAAAAAAATGAAATTCTTATACCAGTTTTTAGACCATTTAACGATTAGGCCTATTATAAAAAGTTACGCATAAAGTTTACGCAAAATTAGAGAAAGAGTTAATGCTCTGTCTCCGGTAAAAATATAATTTCTTTTAAAATATTTAAATGATTTTAATGTAACGTATACTACATACAAACAACAAGTCTATAAGTATAATATTAAAAAATGAGGTTCCTATAAAAAATGTTCAGATCATTTAACGATTAGTGCTATAAAGAGTTACGCATCAAGTTTATGGTAAATCTTGTTAGATACAATCTTTTGTATCATGCGAACCGTTATTCGGATCTTAAATATAAAAACGATATAAAATTCAGGACGAAATTCTCTGTAAACTACCAGATTCGCATTAATTCGTATAAAAATTTACTTGATCAATGCACGTTATATCGTAAATATTAATCTGAAAATAGTTCTTCTGTGGACGGTCGTTTCAAAGATCCTTTATTTATATTCATTCTCGTTAAAATTTTACACAGTCATCGTATATTGCTATATAAACAACGCATGGAAATTTCTAAACTATCAGATAATAACTACTCGAGTTATTAACACATAAATATGATTTACGACAACCAACCAAATGAATTTTTTTTCTATTTTCAAACAGTAACTACACATTCAAAAATGATAATGGAAATATGAAATTATAGTTTATTGTTGACAATGTTATTATGAATCCAAATCTATTTTGATATTTAAAACCCGTTTAATGGTTCGTAAAATATAAGTATTCTAATGAAACCTTGTAAACATTTTGAATCAAAACTGCTAGACGAAATCTTTATGTGTTAATAGCTCGAGTATGTATAATCCGATAGTTTTTAAATTTTAATACGTTGTTTATATAGAAATATACAACGATTGTGTACAATTTAAACAAGATTTGAAGATTGAAAATTATAAATAATTTTTTTAAACCGTGTACTGAAGAACTATTTTCAGATTAATATTATTATATAACGTGCACTGATCAATTAAATTTGCATAGGAATTAAAAAAATCTGATACTCTGTAAGGAATTTCGTCCTGATTTTAAATAAGTTTTAATATTTATTTAAGATCCGACAACCCGTTCTTAAGATACAAGCTTTTATCTTACATAGTGTAACGTTTTTTGAGCTTTTCGATTTTTCAAAAACCATCTAATTATTATTATCTAATCGATCAAGTTTATATCATACTAGGGGCTCTGCCTCTGGACGCTTCGCGTCCCAACCCCGCCTCGGCCTTCGACCTTACTTGGCGCTTCGCTTCGGTCGCAGTTGGAAAATTCGCTAAAGAATCTCGTTAATCTTTGGCTCGTTTGTACATAGGTGACCGAGCTTAAATCAACTGTTTTATTTGGCAGCTGACTCAAACTCATTAAACATTATCTTCATAAGATTAACATGGGAAATTTGAAGAATTGTGTGCCGGAGCTCTTTCTTGGGTGAATAGCGGCTAAACGGATGATTGGATCTTGAATCTGACGGAAAATTTCTTGTTTGAAATCAAATTTTCTACAACTTTTGAACTATTTTAACAATTTTTGCTATCTCAAAAACAAAAGGTGCTTTAAAAATTAAAAATGTTAACTTTTAGCAATTTTTCTGGTAGTTTCTCTTCGAATTACAGGACGTGCCTCATAATTTATGTCAGTGAATCAGTGAACCCGTCTAGCTTTAAAGAAGTTTGGCGGAGCCTCTCTTCTCAGATGAATAGTGGCTAAATGGATGATTAGATCTTGAATATGACGGAAAATCTCAAGTTTGAAGTGAAATTTTCTACAACTTTTGTATTTAACATTGTTTGTTATCTCTTACCGCTTTCTTACAAAATGCGCTCAAAGTGAAAAAATGAAACAATTGAAAAAATCTAAAAAATCTTTCCCGCCCAAAAGGTGCTTCTAAAATTGAAAAATGTTAAATTCTGGAATTATTCCCGAAAGTTTCTCGTCGAGAGCTTTAATTCAAGTATAAGTTTGAGGGTGTACGATTACGGGAAGTGCCTCATAATTAATGTCAGTGAATCAGTGTTACCATCTAACTTTATATAAGTAGATACATTCATCTTATAATATGACGGTTTAAAGAACATATTAAAATTCAGAACGATCATAACATTAATAATACTCAATTGTTATTAGCAATAAACAATGTTTTACGGCAAGCAATCAAACCAAAATTTCTTTTATTTTCAAACGGTAACTACAAATCCAAAAATAATGATACATACATGAAATTATGGTATATTGTTGACAATCGCATTGTGAATCCAAACTCGTTTTAATATAAAAATCCGTTAAACTGTTCGTATGATGTAAACATCTGCTGGAACCTTGTACTTTTTTTGAAGCAAATTCGTCATATTATTCGTCTTTTTTTGGGGGGGGGGGGGGGTTTAAAGGCGAAAAACCTGGGTGGTTATCATTGCCTGCATATTATTCCGTCGTAAATGGACTGGTTTTTGAGGCGATGTTTAAATTTTCAATCGTGGATATGAACAGATCTTCTTGCTTCCCGTTGCTTAGAAGTACCATTTTTTCTGTATTTATCACTAGCCGGCTCGGCTACCCTCTCGGTCCAAGTCCTATAAAATATTCTCCACTTCTGTGGGCGATTTTGCATAAAGAATGACATCATTAGCAAATCTTATATTAGATATAGTTATTCCTTCATTTCCATTCCAAAACTATGCCAATTTAACTTACTGAAAACTTTTTCTAGTTTTCTAGTATCGCATTAAAAGATCAGGTGAGAGTGCCCTGCCTAACGACTTTCATCACAGGCAAATTTTTTCCTGGCTTCTCCAAGACAACACGAGCCATGCTATTGATGTAAGATTGCTATAATACTTGAATCAAACTTTAAAATGGGAAACTTGTGAAATATTTGTGAATGACCATCATTTTCTAATATGGCGCTCAACTTTCAAATTTCTTATGGAACACCCAGTATTTTACAATGAATTTGGATTCTACAAGTTATTTTAAGACTTTTTTGTTCTTAGTGTTAGCGTTTTCATTAGTTCAAAACTTTCCATACAAAAATATCTTCCGCTTAATTAGGGTGTTTTAAAAATTTGATACCCCTCTAATTTTTGAACGGTTAGACGTATAAAAAAAACACAAAGAAGAAAAAAGTCTTAAAATAACTTGTAGAATCCAAAATCATCATAACATACAGGGCGTGTCATAAGAAATTCGAAATTTTAGCACCATATTGGAAAATGGCGGCCATTTACAAATGTTTTAACTACACATTTTTAATGTCTCAAAAAACAATTATTTTATTTACCAAAGTATTTTTTTTGTCTATTTGTAACGTAATTTTTCGTATGTGGTGAAGTAGAAAATTCAACTACACTGAAATGTTTTCTGTGGTTTTCTGAACAAGAAAATGTATAATAGTTTATACTTTACTCAAATGGATTGGATTCTATAAATATTTAAATGACAATGTACACGAGTAGTAAAAAAGTACCTGCCGGTATAGAAATATCAACTGCTAGATGGAGGGTTATAATCACTAATATTAAAACTAATGAAAGTGGATCACGAAATGAAAAATATTTACATTTCGTATGTAGGAAGACTAAACATGTTGTTGGCTTTAGATTCCAGGAAAAACTTCCCGCCTCCCGCTGTCAGGCTTATTCGCCGATACCAAGTACTATTATTCTAATACGCTTACAAAACAAGTAATCTACTCGAATCATTCATCAAGTGAGCAGCCTCACAGTATTCGTATACAAAGAACAGTGTTGCCAAATCGTGGAAGTGGGTAACGCGACAGCTTAAACTTGAGTATACACGACGTGTATATTGAAACTAGACTGCAGCGAATCTAGCGGCAAGAGTCAGAACTGCACAATGAATATCGCAGTATAAAAGACGCCCTCTAAGACGTCCACGTTGCTCGTCTATTTAATTTATTTCGTCCAAATGGAATGGAATAGAAATATTCCGAGGCAATAGGGGGTTAGTTCTTAGTACGTCTAACAGCTAGGATTTCTTTGTGTGATATCAGACCATAATAGTCAGAATTAACATAGGGTGTCATTATCACGTCCGTATACGGACGTGATAAATCACTGGACGTGGTAATATATGAACGCAAAGTAATACATGGACGTCACAAAGATGGTAGAATATATATATATATATATATATATATATATAGAGAGAGAGAGAGAGAGAGAGAGATAATAATTATTATTAAAACATAATGTTAATAAATATGTTGAAATAGATAAACAAACCGTGTATTTAAGCGCATCTGTAGCGAATAGCAATAAATTTTTAGTGAAAAAAGTGTGTTCTGGGGAAGTTTTGTATGCTAAAACATTTTCTGCACCCGTGGGTGACGTCAGCTCCAATAAGCTCGAATTACAGGGACCCTACTGTACATTAAAAGAAAAGTATGGTTCTTTCTTTTTAATAAACATCATGAACAATGTTGACAATCATGTTAATAGGCCTACTGTACAGTTGTTTGTCCTGTCACTCAAGCTAACAAAATACGATTTCCTGTTGCTACATCTTTATAACGTGACTCGGACTTAGCGTCAAAATTCGTTCGGTCCCTTTGTTGATGCTATAACCAAGTTTAACTGTATAGGATTTAACAATTGGAAGTGGATATGTAAAATTATAGATTCACTAAATACAAATTACATGTATTCTACTTACATCCTGCATCTCGCTAAGGTCCAATGGATCACGTTCATTTAATGTAGACTGAGACCTAGGCACATACAAAAACTTGATTTAATCACACTTTGTAAAAAGAACGTTAAGTGACTTGGTCCAAACTATAAAATAAAATTAATTGGTCTTAGAACAGAAGTAACACTCATGAAATTATACAGAATTACTAGATTACACCAGGCCTGCAGAATATGTCCGAACACCCGAACGAGATTCGGGGGAAATTGGGACTGAGCTGGGGAAATTTTGGCCGGGGAAAATCCAACAAAAATAAGAAAAATATAATTATTTTGGGAAAAATAGATAAGAAATGAATGGGAACAAAGGTCAGCTTAATCGGTTTGTATGATACATATACAAAC
>JAGFPH010021510.1:0-12601 GCA_018207615.1 Philaenus spumarius | reverse complement strand
AATACATAATTAATGTTTAAAATTAATTAAAAAATTTCGATTTATGAGTTTTCACGTAAAAGTCAATAACTTCTGCAATTCTAAACGAATTTTTATGCAATTTGTATACCTTCTTTGCATTGGCCTGTTGAACATTTGTTGAAAATTTTAATTGTATCAGTTAGTAAATATAGATTTTCGTAAAAATATTTAATAAAATAATATTTAGTTAATTAATATTTATATTATATGGAATGGTGTACGTGCAATTATTATTATAAATTAATATCAAGTTGATAATTTATAGTAAATTGTATAAGGAATCGCAATTTGTTTAAAAAAATAACTTCTGATAGTTAGTTTTTAAGATATACACGTTTTTCTATAATAATGTTCCCGGTTTTCAGTCCTTTGAAATAATTGTTTTACGAAAATCTATAATTACTAACCGATTAGACTCAAATTTTCAAAATAAGAATAATAGATCAATTAATTATACAAAGAACGTGAACAAATTCCATAAAGATTAATTTAGAATTGCATAAGTTATTGACGTTTACGGGACAATTCTGACCATTTTAGTTATTTTGATTCAAAAAAAGTACAAGGTCGTTTTTATAACTCGTTTAAAATCCGTCAAACGGTTCACGAGTTATAAACGATCTATATAAACTTTGTACTTTTTTTAATCAAAATAACTAAAAATAACATAAAACTAGTTCTTTTATAAATAATAAGCATATCACACTTTATTTTGTTCTATCTAGGTTGTACGAGTAATGTAAATGTACAAACATGACATTTCTACTATAGGCGGTTAGAGATAAGAGAAAAAGGGTTCCATAATGGTGGAGTATTTGGTAGGAGTTTACCTGAATAGAACAATACCTTTGAAGTTATATTCAAAAATATGTCGGCAGGAGAAAGTTATTTACTTTAAGAATTGATGTTTTAATTTATGGCAAAGGAGTTGGGCAGGTAAAACCCTTCCTTTGTTAACCCCACTTACAAATTGCTAACACTATTAATCAAAAATGACACTTTGCTTGGCCCTTGCATATGGTCAAAGTAGGTACAAAGTCCACTAACAGTTTCTAATTTATTGAAGTAATATTTTTTCGTTTTAGAAAACTATCTGGGTTTGTAATTGTATGTATTTCATAACATATAGCAAAAATAAATGTATTTTTATTTGTTTTGAGACTTAGATACTATAAAAACAAGGCCATTATGCATTTTTTTAAGTTTCCAGCTAATAAATTATGTTTTTTACTGAGAAAACAAAGATATTTGCTTGATTTAAAATGTTTTTTAAGGGTGTGCAATACCAGGACGGAACAGTCCCATAGAGTCCCCTTCAACATAATTTATAATTCATCGAGAATTTTGAAGATAATCTTTTGTAATTCGCATGAAATTGTCATGAAAATCTAATTTATAATTCGTAGGTCACCCAAAATTTAAATTATATATTTTTACTAAAGCTATTTGCTTATAAGCAAGACGATCAACATGATTGTCAGCCGATTCTTTTGATAGCAGTAAAACACCGAGGCGAATTTTGTTAACTACTAACTTTACAT
Source organism: Philaenus spumarius (assembly GCA_018207615.1). Taxonomy (NCBI): domain Eukaryota; kingdom Metazoa; phylum Arthropoda; class Insecta; order Hemiptera; family Aphrophoridae; genus Philaenus; species Philaenus spumarius. Next base: position 11,039 of record JAGFPH010021510.1, on the reverse strand, counting down.
TGGAGCTTTCTGTAAATTTAAATGTCCTACGCTTATGGCGAAAATCAAATATAAGACTGGAATTAGTCGCGCTCGAGCGCTTTACCATGCAATATCATAACCAGCCATCTCAAGGTTGGCTCCGCTCATTGGATTCAATGCTTTAACTCGAGTTGTATTGCACACCCTTAATAACGTCGACAGCTTGAAATATAATTGAAGCTCATTTTATAATTACATTCATAAGCGTAATGGATACAAGGCCCCTTTTGAACTGCGTTGAAAATGCTCCGTTTTCTATGCAGTAGAAATTTTGTTGTTTTACAAAATAATTCATTTCTAGAGAAATGTTTGACTGTTTAACCTAACAAAGATCTATCTCAAGAAAAATAAGGATTATATCCAATCATGCGTTTCAAAATGCCAGCTGTTTGGAAATTTCAAACCGAAATTACTCAAAATCCGTAGGCCTACATTTTAACAAAAAAAGTTAGGTTAAACCTCAAGCCTAGTTTAAACTCAATCAGTCAAACATTTTTCTAGATATAAATTATTTTGTAAAAAGAAATGGTGGCTAGACATAAAATGGAGCATTTTTGGACCTATGTTTGTTGGAACTTTTCATCTTATTTTGATGTGGTGAATCACTCCCTGAATTCTTACAACCCTTTTTCTGAACATCCTGAATATAGAATAAATTTGGAATAAAACTAAAAAAATGTAGTCATAAATAAAACAATATATGTACACAAACAATAAGATATAAAAAAGTATTTTTATAACGCTAAAAGTTAACAAATAAGTGTCTGAACTGTTTTAATAAACTTTTCTTAGTGAAGAATTTGTTATATTAATTTCCAAATTCCGTTTACCTTCATAAAAATTTTCGCGTTGCTAATGAAGGTAAGTTTTTAGTACATTTATATCCAAACTTAAGTATTTGTTTTCAAATTCAATCATTTAGTATGTATTTAAAATATCTGAATGAATCAAAGTATAAATAACATAATTAGTTATGAATCAAAGATAATAATAATTCGATTTATCGTTGAATAATTATACCTTATTTGTTACTGATGAATTACCTCACTTTGTATCAAGTTATGCATAATTTTTAGTGTTTTAAAATTAAAAATTTGAAATAAATGTGCCTTACTTGGTTCCGTTTCAAGATAGTGGCTCTAAAATTATACGATTTTGGTTTTTGTATTTTTATTCACCCTCGATTAATGGATTTATTTTCAGAAAACGCAATTGTTTACATTGGTAGGCCTAATGATATACCATTTCAAACAATGTCACTTTAAACAAAAATGTTCAAAATTAAAAAAAAAACATATTAAATGCAACAGATTTAACTGTCCCTAAATATAAATGACCAAATATGAATAATAAACCCGGATATCGATCAAAGAAATGGTTAAATTATTAATTACAATTTAAAATAATGAGGAACTGTGCAATAAATTTACTAACTACATTATATACCAGATTACGTTTAAATAATACTATTTTATTATTAAGAGGCACTCGGCAGTTACTCAAAGTCAAAGGGAGTTATGACAAATTTAATAGAATATAATGTTATACAATTGTAACAATAATTTTTAAAATGAATAATTCATAATCCACATAAATAGTTAAATCATTTGATGCCACCATATTTCAACCTTAAATTCATCCCACTAGTAAAGATTTTACATAAATTCTAACTTTAAACCTAACCAATATTAAAAGTGTGATTTACCTGTAAGCAGGTAGAAAACCCTTAAAAACCGTAGGTAAAAAGGATTGGGATGATATTCTTAACCAAATCGTAGTTATGACTTTAGTTTCAAAAGAAGGTCCATTTTGACTGACAATTAATTCACCTTGAAATATTTATATTGCATTGCCAAAATGTAAAGTATTTTCGTCAAGAAAATTATTATGTTCACCAAAAATAACTTTTTAGAATTCCAGAAAACCTACCCTACATGTATGATTAGCCTATCTCTTTTATCAGGTGAAATGCACTTAAAGTAGGTAAAAGGGGTTGAATGGTATTGTTAACAAAATCATAGTTAGCCTTAGTTTCAAAAACAAGACCAGAAAAACTTATTTTTATACCCCACTCTTGAATTATTTATTGCACTGCCGAAGTATTCCGATAGAGTGAAGGTATTCTTATCAAAAACATATTGTGTCTATTCTTTGACGATTTTAGTACTATCCAATGTTGCACCAAATATTTTTTCAATTCTGCAAATTCTTTAAAATATAAGTTCAAATGCAGGACTAAACAGATAAAAACTAGCTCAAATTTACTGTATTTAAAATGAACTAATACAATAATGTAGTTCTGGAAAATAACATACAACCTACTTATTCCTAATGTTAACAAATTAATAGCCTGCTTTGATGCTATGATAACAATATCATTTTCTAGAACTTTGATTTTCAATTACTTTGTAACGAAGCAAGATACTAAGCTCTAGTTTGCACAATTCTGTTTCTCTTTTAATAAGCTTTTCGATGGTGTTATTACATGACCTACCTTTATATTTTACATTTTTAACCCCCCTCAAGCACCCAAAAACGTAAAGGTTTAGATATGTAATGCAACACAATATATATACAAAGTTGTGTTAATTTATTTATTTGTAATAACAACAATAATAAAGAAGGTTAAAAGGACTATCTGAACACTCTATATAATATAAGGTTATTTTCGATCAGTAAAAATTCGTTCTTAAGTTTGTTTACCCTAAATATTATTCTCTTTAGTTTGGAATTTTGCGTCATTATCTGCACCGCTATCCCACAGGTTGCTGCAGTCTTGAAAATATTTGTTATTACCTAACAATTCGTCAATAACATCATGTATTGGTCACATTAATTCAAAGTGTATCAGTAATTTGTCTCTTCATTTTCCATGCTTCACTTTGATATTTGGTACAGTTAGGGATTAGTTTAGATGACCCGCCTTAGTGTGTTAATGATATCCTGAAAGGAGTTGACTGATATCGTTTCTTTTGGGGTAATTTAGGTCTCGGATTGTCATTGCTATTGAACTGTCTTTGTTGTGACTGACCTATGCTAGCGAATAGAGGTTTATAAAAAGGATTTGGCTGTTGGTAAAATGTTGCATTTAACGGTTTTCTGTTAAAATTATTTTGACTTTTAGGAAAATCGTAATGTTTGATAGGTTGTATAGATTTTATTTTTAACTGGAAAATAATTTGTTGGCATACTAAGAGCTTCCCCAAACGTTGCGGGATTTCCCCAATGTTTCCAAGCAAATGTTTCCTCAAGTTCTCTTAATAAAATTCAAAAAGTAAATGTGTACACCTACATAGTCACATATACGCAACGTTTGTTCTTGTTAAAAAAAATGCACTCTGTAAATTCAATAATTTGGTGATTTTTTCATACAATTTAAAAGGTGTGTCATCAACTTCTTCCTTTAATTATGACATTTCAAGATTTAATGTATAGCAATCTCTTTTGTCCAGATATCTAGGTAAAAGTGGTTTCCTTGGTTAACACAAAACACTTAAACAATATTTTCGTTCACAATTTTAATTTATCTTCTTAACATTTTCGTTACTTAATAATATATTTTTATTATGATTGAACTTCTACTTAATAACATGTGTTTATTAAGCAAGGTTCACTCCACTAATGGAAAATACTAGAAAAATTACGCATATTTATTGAGTGAAGTGTCTTAACGACTGCGCTTACTCAACTAATGTTGTTCAACTCGACCGATTGGTTTAAAAAAATGTTTATTGGTTACAATATTAATATTAAAAAAGTAACATTATATTAATTCATATATAATTCGTATAGTTGACTTATTCGGGCGTTCTAACATCACTGCTTGAACAAAAGGTTTAAGGGAAAGTAGAAAAGTTGACATCTCTGCTGTAGGGTCTTCATATGGTATCGTTGCATTGTCTTATGATAGTATGAACAATATAATTGTAATATGTATCAGATTAACTTTTTGTTAACACCTAATTGAGAAAACTTATTAGTAGCAACAAATGATCATTAATAGAAATTTACTGCAACAAAAACAATTTTATAAAAGTTAGAAATAAAAATTGTACCTAATATAGGTCAGTGCTCTGTTTATAAAGGCTTATTTAATCCTAAATAACTTACCCTTGGGTATTTGTATTACCATGCATTGCAATCTGCAACAATGCAAAATTGTTCCCTTTCTGAAAAGGCCTCCTATGGTATACAGATCGATTTCTCTTCAAATACTGACGAAATACCAATATTCATGTAGGGATGGGATAATGTAGAGACCATTTCAGTTTAAACAAATTAAGATTATTTTAATTATTATTGAGACGAATAATAATTGTTGTAAAAATGGTAAAACTTCTACAAGCTGTTTTTAAATGTGCTTTTATTATTATGAAGTTATATCAGATTAATTTACATTTAGCATAGTATTAATTAAAAAAGGACATTATTAAATTATATGATTTTTTATTTTATATGGTATAAGTCCCTATCCAACGACTCCAAGCAGAATAAGACTAACTGATAACAATAAAAAAGATTTACGTAAATTAAAATACTTCCTATAGCTTAACTGAATTAGGCAAGCTAAAACAAAGAAAGAAAAGACTTTAGGCCTACCATAGTTTTACGTAAAATTTATCTATATTCCCAACGCAAGTTAATAATGCAAATATTAGAGAAACGACACTATAAAATACAGTAGACTAAACTTACTTCCCACTTACCACGCATACATGCAGGCATAGAAAATACTAGAAATGAACTAAATTGGTACCAACGAATTTTTAAAAATGTGTTCCGTCTTTAATACAAGAAAATATATATTTGTTTAGTATTTCGTATATTATTAACAACATTTTGTTGGTTAGAATTTAATTTCAATCATTAATTTTTTTTGGAGCACAAACATTATATTGTATGCCAAACAAATATTTATTTATACATTTCCAAAAAATTCCTTACTACGATTTCAGAAAATTCTTACTGTCAGATATTTTACATTATATTTCATTAAGAAATAAGTAGGCCTAATAGTAATTCAATTAAGCAACTTTTAGAAGAGGGATGCATTTACTTAAACTTGAACCATTTCATCAAAACACTCCTAAAAAAATACAGATATGCCTAGAAATATAAATATCAGTGCATTTTCTCAGATTTGGTTCCATTTTAGGCATCATGAAGAAATGGTATCACTCCGGTTAAGATTACGTTGTTTTTGAATGTTTGATATCAATTAATGTTTTCTTGTGCTGAGTTTACGAAAATTTACTTACTGTTTACCCACCTGATATGTTTGCAAACGACAATATTTTGTACTATTGAGTGCTGTTAAACATACTGTGACTAAAGACTAAACTATACATGTTTAAACTTCAGGCTATTTTTGTATGCTTGCATTTCTGTTATACAAACCAATTTAATTGATGTTACCAACTTATACAAAGTGGAAACATACTGAGACTAGATAGGCCTACTGTAAGTTAGAACTTCAGGCTTTTTAAATTTTCATCTATTTAAAATATATCCATACAACGAATACATTTGAAGCATTATTATACGCTTCAGATTGATTCAATGTATCGAATTGTGAACATTGGTGTATATCGAATTTTTGTAGTTTGTAGTTTGATGTAAAGTACGGTAAACATTAATTATTTATGTATTATATAATTTTATAAAGTGAAAATTGTGTGTTCCTGTTAAGGAGGGTAAGTTAAATTGCTCTTCATTGTTTCGTTGGAATTGTTGATTTCAACAAACCTCCGGCGAACCATAGATAACCCACGAACATTGAGTATACATTTTGCAGTGAAGTTGTAAACATTAATTTGTGAATAATATTTCACAAATAGACAAATTGTTTAGCTGTCTTGTATAGGAACATAATTATAAACTGGTGTTTTCAGATTTTTTTAAAAATTGGCATATATTTGTATACACTCTGTTTAAAAATAAATTATCAAAACTTTTGAATATTTAAAACAAACAAAAATTACTTCGTTTTATGAAGGCCTAAAGTGGGATTTTGTTCCAATACTGGAAATTTTTTTCTTCCTGAGCTGCTAATAACTTTTAAAATTGTACATCAATAAATTTGCTAGTTGCATATATGAACTCTTTGGACCCTTTTCTATAAAAAAAGCTACTGAACACTTTTTTTGGATTGGGATAAATTTACTAATTAATACATTTAGTGAATTTTTGAAAAAAAAAATGCTTGCAAAACGCAAAATAAATCCGCGTGAATTGACAAGGCCAGTTTTGCCACTACAATCAGGGTTAGCTAATTTAATAATTATTACAATTAAAAGAGATTTACATATTATCTTATTTGATTCATAACTTTCGTTTTCCTGTTGTGGAAGGATGCTTTTTCAACTTGCTCTTCTCCCGTTGGTAAGAAGACAGCAAAGATATTATTTTATTTGTACACTGGTCCGCAGATACATCCATCTCGGCGGATATTTCTCGCCAGCATCTGCTTTCATATTAAAAAAAAAAAAATCCTTATGCAGAGGATCCAAAAGAATAATTTGGTTGTTGTTGGAATGTATTTATTTTATTAAATTCGTTTCAGAAAAATCTATATTTAATCACTGGAAAATTAATATCTTGAAAAACAATAATCTCATGCGCTCTAAAAACAACCAAAATTTCACTCTACCGTTCAAATATGAACGGCGAATATTCAAAGTGTTCGTTGATAAACCCGTCAGCAGATGTTCACTGCGAGCGTACCTCGCGCCTCGTACAAATATGACAAATTTGTAAAGCGCAGCGTGCAATTTTGTAACACCTTTATGTTATACATGTATTTTATTACGTAATGCTAAGTTGTAGAAATAGGAGAGTCCGGTAATCGTGTTTATTAACGTTCGCATGCGCAGTCCGATTTAATTGAAAAGATACGTCTGAGTTAACAAGATGTGATTTGAGTTTAAGTTTAAAGTGTTTTATTTTCTATTCATAATTAATTACATTTAATTCTGTAAGTTACATTTTTTGACCTTTAGAAATAGAATTGAAAATTACAATTACGTAGGCATTTTCTTGCGAATACGTCACTACTTCTGCCGCAATATGGCTAGGTGTTCTAATGTAAACTTTCGCCCTGAAATTTAAGCAAAAATAAACGGTATCTTAGGTTGTAATATAATTTGAGATACAGTACTTGCAAAACTTGACTTACCGCGTCATCGATAGTAATGTCGTGACTTTATAAGGGTTACGTTTGCACAGTGATGAAGATATTGTTTTTTCTTTTGATGAAATACACTAAACTGATATTGTGGTCGATATTGTCAACTATTGTAATAATTCATCTAGTTTTACTTGCCGCATCGTTTGGCAAACTTAAACTGTTTGAAAATAAATAGACTATGTATTATATTCTATAGATAAATATCAAACCCGTAAGTATGTGCAAATTACGCTGTGTTACTGGATATAATATACGGAAAAACTCGGTTGTGAAATTTAAGCCTAATGCGCCAAATGAATTTATAATTCATTCATTATTACAACTTATATTTTTTTATTGTTAATTGTTTAGTGAATGTGGTAGAGGGTGTTGTTAAACTAAAGTGGAGGGTATATTTGGAAAGAATTGTTTGACTTTGAAGATTTATGACGGTCTGCTATCAAGGGTTCTAAGAAGTCTTGCTTACCTGTTATTCTGTAGTCCACAGAAGTCAACTTTTTCATTTAACGCGCATATTTGTAAATTGTTAACACTATATTATAAGAACAAATTCTGTGTTATCTAGTAAATTAATAATTCAGGTTCATGTATTGCCGTGCATATCTACCTAAAGTTAATGTCTAACATTTCTTTGACAACAAATTCTACATAAGCAAATTTTGTCAACAAAATACTGCCAATAAAAAATAACAGACAGACGTGGGACTGCCGTCAGAAGTAAAATCATTTTAGCTTCATATAGTTAACTTTATTTTCAGGTTATGAAGAAGTTTTTTTTAAAAATCTATGTATTAATGATATAATATAGCCTTGAAAATTTGCGGAGATGCGACGGAGCCTTAACTAATTGCGGAGATGCGAAGGAGAATTAAACAATTGCGGAGGATCGACGGAAACTTAAATAATTGCGGATATGCGACTGTGTCTTAAATAATTGCGGAGATGCGACGTACCCTTCAATATTTGCGTAGATGCGATCGAGTCTTAAATAATTGTGGATATACGACGGAGCTTTAAATAATTGTGGAGATCCGATAGATAGAGCTTTACATATTTATAAATACTGAACCTTAGTTTTGCGTTTACTGTTCGCAGTCCTTTCTTTGGACACCGTTTAAGTGATGACGCGCGATTCGCCTATTGTTCAGGCATTGTCGAATTACAATTCTTTACGAAAAATGTGTTAATTGTTTGTAGTAATTGACGAGCATTGTATAAATGCCATTTTTCTTAAAGAATTTTGATTCAACAATGCCAACGGTCATCACTTAAACGGTGACCAAAGAAAGGACTGAGAGCAGTAAACGCAAAACTAAGGTATTTATAAATATCATTTCCAGTGCAGTTAGGCAAACACAAACATATCACAGCTTTAAATTATTGCGGAGATGCGATGGAGCCTTAAACAAAGTGCGTCCGCGCGTTGACGGTGACGACGACGGCAACGTGAGTTCAATCATTCTTTTCCATGCAAAAAGTGCCCAACGCGCCTAAAGAAGTTTACACTTCAAAAATGACATATAAAGACAGAAAAAGTATAGAATATTTATTTATAATCCATTAAATAGTTTTAATTGGATGCCTTTAACACAACATTCTGGATGACATTATAAAGGGTTTAAATATTACATCAATGAAACGGTACATAAAAAGCTTTTTACATAAGGCGAATCCGCTTTGTAAATTAAGTACGATCCATACATCGGAATATGCCGCTGTAAGCAAGAACTTTAAAATAAAAAATAAAAATATAAAATAATGCTATGATTAAATTTATAAACATTAAATAACAAATCGTGTATTTACGGCCTAGCCTATTTTCAAAATAAATCCTAACTATAGGCTACCATTCTGCCGCTGTACGCAAACTTCGTTAAACATGAATTGCGTGCTATTTAAGGATTACTGATTGAAACACTAAATAACACTTTATGTACTTCTATAGCTCCTTTGCTAAATAAAATCTAACCACACCACGAAGTTTGTCGCTATAAGCAGGCTTCGTCAAACGTGCATAAAGAGCTACGGTTTACTGTTGAAAAATATGTATGATTGGGGCATAGCTCATTCTCGAAATAGACCCAAACTACGAAGTTTACTTCTGTACATCATAAAGGAAATTGGTTACCAAAGACTGTCGAAAGGATATGGTTAGGGTAGAATCAGGTATAAATAAACGGCAACGTCGCAGGACGCAACTGTACCTGGTTTTGGTTAGTGATATACCTGCATAGACGCAATAGTACATGAGTTTGGTTAATTATATACAGTAGACGCAATAATGATGGGGTTTTGAACGGATTCAACAATGATAGAGATTTAAACTTTTACATTCACTTTTTATTGTGACGTATATATAAAAAACTAAAGTAAGAACCATGATTTTCACTTATAATAACCCATATATACTATAGTAATAATATCATTTACTCCACTATAACTTGTGGACGCAACACGACTGTTTTTTGTATAGACGCAATAATGATAAAAAAGTGTAAATATATATATATATATATATATATATCATGATTATACTGTCTAAAGACATTATCAATTAGTCAAGATGCATTTAGGATAAATAAAACACTTTAAATTTTGAATTTTTTTTTTCGATCAAAACATATATATACAAAACAATCTACCGTGTTACCAACATCAGAAAACAAAAATTTAAGTGTCTGATGTTTTCTCATAACCGACGATAAAGCCTTTTTAGTAGGTAAATTTGCCTTTATTTACAATGGATATCGATCACACTGATCTAACAAAGCGCTGTAGAGGTTTGCTTCTTCCATAGACCTGGCAGTGGGAAGGGGGCTTCACGTTACGTGGATTTCAATAGAACGACTTTGAAGTGCGGCCAAAACAAAGGGAACAAAGTGTTGCCACCACTTGAGTGATAAGTTTACCGCACTTTGTTAAATGATTAGCCCTGTTACTTTGTCAATGAGTTACCCATGCGGTAATCAGTTACCTTCGGGTCGATGCTTCTGTCGAGTAAGAGTATTCAGATTAACAAGAGATTGAGAAAAATGATAAAAGTAACAAGAAGGTAATGTTATGTCTTAGTAAATCAGTTGTCCCAAAACTAGTATTACTAAACAAAGGATAAAAATGCAATTTTGTATTGTATTCAAATAAATGAGTAGAGTTAAAAAATAAATCAATCACAAAGCTGAACCACTGACGCGAGTTGAGCGAATTTCAAAAATTGAATTGGTCACTCACGAAGGTGCTAAATAGCCTCCAGCTCCGGCTCACACACTGCTTTAAGCTCGCGTTTGAACCTCGACCTTGCGTCCTCGGATTATGAAACTCGCAAAGGACGTGTAAAAACACAGAATGTGCAGAATAATCTCATACATTTATTTGTTTACATACAAAATTAAACACGTTTATTCTAGTACGAAAATTCTCAAATCATTGTTACCGCCAGTCAAAAAAGGTTAAATGACATTTAAAAGGTTTGTGTTCATTTTTTGGTTCATTGGAAATGCCCTAGCGATTTAGAAAACCAACGTGTGTACGAAATTTGAACCAAATCCGACTTCAAATGCGGCTGTTAGAGTGCGAACACAAATACATACATTTAATATATACAATTTGTAAGTCACCCCACAGCGTGTTCTGGGGACTATAATGTCTGTGCTCTCTTGATCTTACTTCTAACCATAAAAGTCACTGCAACAGCTCATGTTTCCTATGAAAATTTCCTAAAAAGAATAAATCGTAGAAAAATAAAGGAAACATATCAATAGGCCTATACTGCATTTCCTACTATGACAAGTTTTGGAATTATATTGTAAAAAACTAAGGTAGTTGTGTTTTAACT